>VWZG01006225.1:772809-799946 GCA_013396735.1 Grallaria varia
TTTTTGGTTGGTTTTGGGGTTTGGTTGGGTTTTTTGTTTGTTTGTTTGGGGGTTTTTCCCCCAATTGCACCTTTCTCTGGCCTTGGTGCACAGTGTATCCCCACTTCTATCCAATCCACAATGATTTGTTCGGGGGGGGGGAAAAGGGCAGTTTTCTTATTTCTGTGCACCCTTTCTGCTTTTGGCATGGTCTGCACCAGATCTGAGCCCTTGTCAACTTTGTGGTTTGAGACTTTAGACAGGAAGTCTTAAGGATTCATCTGACACTTCGATTTAGTCACAGCTGAATCCTTATTCCCATCAGAGAGAAAAAAAAAAAAAAAAGCACATTGTCTTTTCAGTAGCTCATGTGCACATACTTTCATTCATGGAGATGCAGCAATTTCTGGTCTTGAAAGTCTCCCAGCTGGGGCAGAGGCACAGAGGACATGCTTTTCTCCTGACCTCATGGTGCTTCTGTTGGAATCCTGTGTTTGAGCCTCTGTCCACAAAGTACTCAGAAAGGAAAATTGCCCTTCCTTCCTGTGATGAGTAAGGAGGTTTTATAAAGGCTTTATAAAGGTTTTGAACTGCTCTTTTAACCTGCTGCGTTTGCTTGGTATTTGCTCCACAATCCTCTTCTGTCTTTCACGTGACCTGACACCACTTGCTGATGCTGGAGATGTCAGGTCCTTGCTCTCCCCAACCCTGAGGCAACTAATCAATAAAAGGGAATTGTTTGATCCTGCCAATTTCAGGGAGCTCTGAGAAGTGGGAATCTGGATATAAAGATGAGATCAGATGGGGCAGAGCAACAGGGAAGCAATTGTCAATAAGAATATTATGTTTCAAAGAATGAGGGATCTTTAAAGTAGGGACAGCGTACCTTTTAGCAGAAGTGGCACATCCGCAGCACGGAGATGTTAGTGTTGGCTCATATCGCTGAATGAGCGTCTCTTCTGCAAAGACAAGAGATGACAAAGACTTGCCTTTGTTTCTGGTCCATGGGAATTTAAAACCTAAACAAATAGCAATAAATTTATAGCAATGAAATAAAAAAGGTATTGAAATATATCAAGAACGCTTTTGGTAGTAATTTGCCCACTTAAAAATCTGGGCAAGTTTCCTCACTTGCTTAGATGCTCAAAACAGAGCTCGTAGCTACAGCGAGGGACTTGTGATCCCTTGAACCAGAACCAAACCTGAATTTATTTGCTTGTTTTTACTTAATTACATCTGCTTCTTTTATAAATATAGTAAATGATTCTTGTTCTTGCATATTGTCTCAGTTTAGAATTAATTACGCTTGATGCTAACGAAGCGTTTGGTGCATACTTTGTGAAACACTGGTGCAAATTTAGGCTTTAGCTTTTTCCCCAACATTCCTGTGGCTGTTTAAGCTGAGCAGAGTCTGTCTGTTAACATGAAATGTGCAAATTATATCAGTCTCTCTTACATTTAAATTTACATCAGGTTTATACGATTTCATATTTTGGTATATTCAGTATTCCTCTTAATCCCTCAAACTTGAGTTTTATGATATCTGCTGAGTATTTTCTCCCACAGTTCAGGCAAGCTTTAATTTCCTAACATTTCTAATTTTTGCCAAGGTACAATTTGAATACAACTTGGAAAACCCCAACAAAACAAACAAAAAAAACGATGAAGATTTTTGATAAATCATTTTTATGTGAGTGTGGCTGAGGGCAAAGTCTTCCAAAGAAAAAAAAAGTCCAGTATGAGAAACTATAAGCCATTGTCTGAGACACAAACCATATAAAGAATTCATGTCAGTGAGTAAGACTCTTTTGAAGCTGGGTTTTGATGTTGCTTTCTGTTTGGAATAAAGTCTTCACCAAACAATTAAATGAGTTTTCTGAGTGGCAATTATTTTGGGGCACCTGCTTTAACCTGTAAACTGATTGCTGCTCTGTGAGAGAACATCTTGGCAGAAGGGAACGAATTATAGAAATAATGTGAGCTTTATTGGGGGAAGGGGGAACTTTTAACACTTTGGGTTTTGGAGGGGAAATGACCAGAACTAGGATAGCCAGTCTATTGACCTTTCTAGCTCCTAAGCTTCTATGCAAGTAATGGAATGTAGTATACATTCTTAAAATGTATTACAGAGTTTAGGAAGCCAAAGTTTTAATGAGCACAGTGACTTCAGAGGTAACTAATGCCTCTCGATTGCTAACAGATTATTTTTCCTTTAGGTACAAAGCCACTCCACATAAGCAGACTATATGTTTCAGTGACACATGGAGTTACTAAAATACACATACTGGGCTAAGTATAATGTATAACAGTTTTTGCAAGTACAAAAATGTGTAATGTTTTCCATTTGAGGCCTCTCAAGTGCGAAAATTTGTGTGTCTGCTGTCAATACTGATTTTGGAGACCCTTGACCAAAACAGTTGCCAGTTATCTCCTTTCCAAGTCTTGGAAGGAAGGTGATGACTCGACAAGTCAGTCATTTTCCACAAAATGTTGTTAACCCATAAGGCACCGCTCTATTAATGTGATAATTAAATGACTGCGGGGGACTAGTATTTTTGTTTTGCATCTTTTGGAGCTGCTCACAAAGTAGCAATGTTGAAAAAGTTAATTACAAACAAATATTTACAAAGAAATATGGTTGTGGGCTTTTTGTTTCTCTTAGACTTGGCTGAAGGAAGTGAGCTGTCCTTGAAAAGCAAGTTCCTACTGCAATTTGAGTGAGTTGGAGCGAGGGCAGACTGAAGTTTCCCTTGTGGCAGGGCTGCTAGACTAAGGTGGCAGACTTGTTCAGTGCTCTCAACAAGTATCTTGGGCTTACGTGGAAGCTGGGACAAAATCAAATTTTGGCACAACTTGGGAAAACAACACTGTCTTAAAAAAAAAAAATCAGAAAAAATCAATATTAAATCTCAGTTACCATATACAGGGGCTCTTTTGGACAGGAAATGGAACTGGGGAGAAGAGAATTAGATGTTTTATGTAAATGAATATTGCTGTTCTTAGCCATTTCTGTAAAAAGCTGTTAGGTTGGGGTTTTTTTAGGATCCAGATAAATTTCAGAACTGATATATTAAATCAATGAGTAAAACCTATAGATCACTTTGTGTTTTTTGTTTTAATAAAAAAGAAATTATCCTTATTTATATTAGCCACTAAAGTATTTTTGTGACACAGCATGTAGTTGTTGCAAATTCTGTTGTGCAGAATGCACAGAGGTGAGTGGAGCCACTGCTGAAATTAATAATGTATCAATTCAATGTTATTATTGATAATTTTCAAGCCAGTGAGGGGCATGAGGGAGAAGGTTGGAGAAATCATGACGTGGTTTAATGGTTTAATCTGGTAGATTTATGTTGGTAGGGAGGATGAATTCCTAACTTATGTGTGTTTATTTTTATATTAGAACTATCAAATGTATTTTGGAATAAAATATGGTCATGAAGTTTTGAATTTCTTTCATATAGAGGGAGGAAAAAAAGATTCTTTGTTTAATGAGAAGGATTTCATCTGCTATAAAAGGCAATGCAGCCTGAGGCGTTTTGCACCCTTCCTGGAAAAATGTAATACCTTGCAGGGCTGGACCTGAATTGTTCCTGCCATAAACCAGTAATTAGTGGATAGAACACATCTTGATCAAGATCTGCAAAAAGGACACTGTGAAACTATTTCTTTTGTTTTCCTTTCCTTTCTTTGCAAAAGAGAGATGAAGGTTGTAACTTATCCGACTATGTGCGAGGATGTCATCTTATGTCAAATTCTTATTTTAAAGCTACACCTTTCATTTTGGTCATTATTTTGATCATTATACTTTTCTTGGCTGAGGTTTTTTTTCTTTTTCTCTCCAATACATTAGCGTTAGAGAATGACTCTTTGTTAAGATGAGATATGAATAGCTGCACACTGTGGGTGAGGCCAAAAGGAAGTATGAGGGTGAGCTGGAGTTACTACAAACATTAGATATTTACTGTTGACTACCCTTTTCATTGTATAATTTGCCCAAATGACTTTATTCTTAAAAAATGTGAAGAATTCATCTGATCCTTCTCATGATGCACCGTGTTCCTGCTGTTTGATTTTGTATTTTTTTAAACTCCATGGAAAACTCTTCTCATGAGAAGACATCAAATTAAGTTTACCTCTTGACATTTTCAGCATTTCTTCTTCTGACCCCCCCTCCCCCCTTTTTTTTTTTTTTTTTTTATGCCTATCTATCAGTCTGAACAGGATTTGTTTATTTGGGATTTCTTTGTCTGTTTGCTTTTAGGCTGCTCTTCCTAAAGAGGATATGTCAGACATAGCAGCTACATGTGTAGGTTAAAAAAAAGGAAATGGAGATACACAGTGTGTAATTAATGGTCTAATACTATTCCCTGCTTTAGGTCACTGTGTATTGCTAATGGTCAGGCAGGGAGGCAAAAGGGAAAACTGGCAGAAATGGGCAGAAACTGGCAAAAATGGGCAGGACCCAGAAGATGATCAGATTTCTGTGATGGTAGATAAGAAAGTCTTTCAGTGTGGAATTAGGGAGGTCTTGTAGTCACAATCATTTCAAATTCTCTGGAACTGGCCAAGCTTGTGCAAAAGGCTTAGGTAGGCAAGGACCAACCCTGATGAGAGCTCTCCAAAAATCAGGCTTTGTGCATGTGACTGCTGGAGTGAAGGCAGCTGTGGGATATCATATATGGAGACTGGAGGGTGTAGCCAGCACTACTTGGTGTCCAAACCATAGTACCCACCCAAGCTTTGTGTAACTACACAGAATGTTTTTCAGGACTGTGAAGAAATGCTTTCTCATTTTTGCAAAAGACTGCAGAAATCTTAAGTCTTTCAGAAGTCAGTGATGTATTTTTCTCCTTGTTCATGGGTGTTTCCTCTTGGAGATAGCAGTTGCGCCAAGAAAAATTATATTGGTCCCATGTCTACTTAACATAAGTGTGTTATTAAGAAAAGATGTCTGGACAGTTGAACTTTTCATCTTTGTCCAAAGAGATTTCTAAAGAAGTGCGATTTCCATGCCTAAAAACTGTTGTAGGAAGCAGCTGAGACCCATGGCATTTTTTTTTTTCCATGAAGAAGTGCCTTTAAGTAGTAGATTATGGAGTTGCACTCCTCCCCATGGCTTACCAAGACAGTATCTTCTGGTAAAACAACATCCATATGACAATAATTTGCATGATCAAATTAACCTCCAACTGTTTGTAACTAGTATTTTCTACAGTCAGTGAGCCAATGCTTTCAAAGTATTTCAGGTAAAAAATTGAAATTTCCTCCAGTGTTCCTAAATAGCAGGGTTTTTTTGCTAACAGCTTGGAAAGAATGTGTAGGTTCTGCTGTATGACTGGTGGCAATCTGCCATTCACAGTCTCAAGTGAAGCTTTTCTAGCCATTTCTGGTTTAACCTATGCAACTCACACAACACCTTTTTGAATGCTCAGGGGCTTGTTAGCTAGCATGTAAATTCTAATGCAATTGACCTTGCATATTTATTTTAAGCTGTGTCTGTAGCTAAGTGAAAGATTTAAAGAAACAATGTGGAATTGGCCACAGCTTATCTTCACATCTTAAAATAACACAGATACCTCAAAGTGGCATGATCTTTGGCGATATTTTAATTCTGTTGGCACACTGAAATAGCCAGCTGGGGCATCACAGGCAGACATTGGTTTTGAAGTCTTTCAGATACCATCTAAATGCCAAGCTTTTGAGTAGCAAAATAATTCATTTATATATAGATTAAACACACAGTAATCAGAATTGCCTCACAACACATGTTGGTAATTGTGAACAGCTGGATCAGAACAATGCAGCTGTTTAAACTCCTTCACGGCCCAGAATATGTACATTTGGTCCAAACTACTCCTGGGTGTATCTGTGTGCCTTTTGGGGAATACAGAGTTTGGGTTGCATTCATTTGAGGAAATCAACCCTTGATTATATTTTATCAAGGGAGTAGATGATTTAAGGAAGCTCGTAGATATTTAGAGAAATATTCTAACACCATTCTCACGCAGCAAGCAAACATCACTGTAACAAAGCTGTATAGTGTTTGTGTGTATAGCGTCTAGTATGTTGCAGTGCTGCCTTCCCACAGGCGTTAGCTGTATGTGCAAAATACACAGTGCTGCTACAGAAATACTTCATCATAGTGTCATGGAGCATAGAATGTCTTGGCTTGGAAGGGATCTGGGCAGAAACCACTTAGACCACGTTACTTGGAGCCCCATTCAACCTGGTCTGGAAGACTTTCAGGGTTGGGGCATCCACAGTTTCTCTGGGCAACCTGTTCCGGTGCCTCCCCACTTGCACAGTAAAGAATTTTTCCTCAGATCCAGTGTAAAACTGCTCTCAGTTTAAAGCCTTTATTCCTTGTATCACAACATACCCTTGTAAACAGTTTCTCTCAGTCTTTCTTGAGGTCTCCATTCAGATACTGAATGGCTGTAAACAGGTCACTCAAGAGCCTTCTCTTCTCCAGGATGAACAACCTAACTTTCTCAGCCTTTTCTCACACAAGAGGTGCTCCAGCCCTCTAATCATCTTAATGGCTCTCCTCCAGACTTGCTCCAATAGGTTGATGTCCTTCCTGTGCTGAGGACCCCACAGCTGGATGCAGCACTCTGGGTGGGGTCTCACCATAATGGAGTAGAGGGGCAGAATCCCCTCCCTTGACCTGTTGGCTGTGCTGGTTTTGATGCAGCCCAGGACATGGTTGGCTTTCTGGGCTGCAGGCGCACATTGCTGGGTCATGTCCAGCCTAACATGGTGACAAACCAGTTAGAAAATGGAGATGAGAATCCTGGGGGTGCTGTAGCCTCTGCTAGCATGCCACTGTACAGCTATGAAAGTAATTAGAAGTAAGAGATAATGTTATGTTGTGCTTGTTGCTGAGGCGTGTTTTATGTCAGTGAGTATTTGAGGACTGGAACAAAAGTTGAAGAAATTCTTTCATTGTGATGGAAACCAGTCTTGTCATCATCATTGTCATCATGCTGCCTGTGTCTTGTTTTTTCCCTTGGGGGTTTTTATTAGAGGAAGTTTTCAGCAGCCTCTGGTTCAACTGCAGAAAGTTGTATCATGAAAAGGAGACCAAGAGCAAAGCTGTCAAGGTCTCAAACCAGGAAAGACAGAGAAGCTTGAGCTTAGCATAAGGAGCTTTGCTTTGAAACTCTGATGTGCTTTGTGTGCACTGTAATTTCCTAAGGAATACAGCAACACAGATCTGATTTTGACTGTGATACTAATTTACAAAGACTCTAATTAAAGACTTCCTGAGACTGGCATAACCATACTGTTAGCAGTGCTTCGGGACACTGATTTTTTTTTTTTTTTTCCTGTTTTCTCTTTTTTTTTTTTTTTTTTTTTTTTTTTTTTTTTTTTTTGTAATTTGGCTATGCTAGTTACATACAGATAAGTGTTTTTAGACAGATATCTGAAAGTCAAGAAAACAATGACTCTCTGCAAATGTTAGACAAAACTTTCTTTCTGCTGCTTTTGAGTGTCCAATGCTAGTGTTGAGTCAAATGTCCATTGAATTCAATAGTTGTGAGACTGCCAGAAAGACTGTGCTTGAAGAATAGCCATTTGACCCAGGTCCAAAAGTTTTCTGATCAAAAAGTTTTTAAAGCCCTGCTGATTTACTTGCCAGAACCTGAAGTAGCCTTGGGATTTGGCAGTCGCTTGGCAGTCATGCGTCAGTGGTGGTGCTTCCTGTGCTGCTGGCCAAATCCAGATAAATGGAAAAGCTTTCATTTTGGAAAGTTTAAACACTTCTTAAAATACTATTCACCTGTGAATTTGAATAGTATGTGAATACATTTGAGAGTGAAACCTTTGTCCTCCTTTTCAGAAAATGTGGGGGGTTGTGTTTGGTAGGATCTGTGTTGTGGGACATGGTTAATGGCACTTATTTCAAATCTTCTTTGAAAACTGACAGCATTGGGATAACAGAAGCAAGATTAAGAATGAGGAAAAATAATTTTTTACCATTCTCTCTACTATGGGTTCTGTATGGCTCAAAATCTGATAAAATATACGTCGCTTACCTGACCTGAAGATGCCCATGCCCATTTTATGTCAGTCAACTGTGCAATCTGCATCACTTTTTCCTTTGTAAACACGTGCCTTGTTATTTGGGTGCCACAAATGATGTTGCTTGTCTCTGTTTACACTTCTGTTTTTCAAATACAGACTATGCCCCACACCTGTTGCTTTCCTTTGAAAAACACATCTCTCCAACATGCATGGTTTATGATGCTAACTTGCAGGCATTCTTTAATTATAAAAGGATATGTGGTGATCTGTCAAGGGACAGTTGTCTCTAAATGGATTAAAAGAAGCTTACATGGTTTAAATACAGGCTATGCCCTTCATATGCTGAAAATAGTTCAAGTTAGCATGAACTGGCCAAATAGTGTGAATATTAGGTACCTCTGCAGGTAACTGGTTAGTTTCTCAATTTCAGATAGTTAATTTTGCACCTCTGTGCGTGTGGGATGTAAAGAATAGAAAAAAAACTAAGACCAATACATGAACTGACAAGTGTTGTTAGATAAACTGTTCCTAAGCATCAGCCCACAGGAAAAAATGAGACACTGGTTAAATAAAACCTGTCCTCTACCATGCAAGTTCTCAGCTGTTGAGAATCAAAATTGTAGTGTCCTGACTCATCAACTCTTACTACCTTCCTCTAGTAAAGGTGAAATGAGAATAAATTAATGATTGTCTGTTTGGAAAATAAGTGTTTTCCTGAAAGATAGTGGTAACATCCTGAAAGTGTAACAGCATAAGAAAGATGGGATGTTTGGTAATGCCAGGGAAAGCAGGCAGATTTTCAGGTATACAGGATTTTCTAGAGGTCTGAAAAAATGCTAAATACAAGTTGAGAACCACCACTACAAGTTTAACTACGTGGGTATCTGTTACACCATGTTATATAAAGGTAAGCAATATCTGCAGAGTTGAGAGTATAATTAATAGCTGAATTTCACTGCTGTACCATTTTGAGGGTTTGTTTCAATCCAGTTTTTTAAAAATTACTGCCTTTGAAAAATTCCAGTATATTGTCAGTAGAAAGTCATGTCTGTGGCACAAAACCACAAAACCCCATGAGGCGATAAAAACACATATTGTGCCTGTCAAACATTGTTGCCTTACTCTGGCTATAAGGCAAGACGAAAGTCTCATTTGCAGCTTTGTAACAAATCCCAACAGATTTTGTGACCATGGGATGTTTTGCTTCTGTTTTGCATCAGTGATTAGTTGCCCGCAAAAGCAGTTAATTGCATTGTATGCTGTAAGTGTGCTGTGAATGTTATCCCCTAAATATTGTGAGCTGAGAAGGATGAAAGGTTCGTTTTTCAAAAACTAGACTGTGGGAATGAAAAACTCCTTAGTTAGCTGGATCAATTGGAGTCAAATGGGATTATTAATTTTTCTCTTCTTTCACTGTTGTTTCAAACAGCAGAAGAATTATAGAACTCTGCTTTATTTATTTACTTACTTAACCAGTGTTGGTTTCCAGTATAATTGGTTCCTTGTGCAGTTTGACTAGAGAAATTAACTGTTTCACATCACTGGTGCTTTCCAATCTGTCTTTTGCTTAGCTTTTGCAGTAAATAAAATAATTTCCAGCTACAGTTCATACTCTGGCAATTGATCTTTGACTTCCATTTCCCTTAAAGGCCTGGTGAGACCTGTTGGCCAGGCTAACTTGTGGTCTTGATGCAACTGTTGAAAGAAGTTATGTAATGAAACCTCCTAACTGAAGTTGTTAGATATATAAAGCAATAGTAGACAGCCATGTTGAGACAGAAGTAGCATTTCTCAGCATGTTAGACCTACAATACATGCTGCCAAGCCCGTGGCCTTAAATATGTAACCATATAAAACAATATATGGAAATGATAAAGTGCAACAAAAGCAAGAATCTGTACTGGAAAAGTTAACAGCTTCTGTTGAGTGCATGGTCATTAAATTGGTCCCATAAAAATTCCGTCATGTGGTTTATAGTGCTTCAGCTCTGCTGTCCACAGCCACTAGCACTTGTCATGGTGTCCCCTTGGGGGCAGCCTGTGGGAGCCCCTCCAAACACATGTGCAATGAAGACTTGTTCAGGTATGTGCTGGCTGCAGTGTCCCTGCAGTGAAAAGGCCTGTGGTAGTCTTTGTGGCACTTTACCTGTCAGGTCCTGTGTTCGTGCACCTCGAGGATGGATATTCATCCCTTGCTGCTGGGGTGACATGGGAGGGAGGCAAGAGGTGCCTGAGGGGCTGAATGGGTAATAAAACTGGTTGATTTAGTGGTGGGTCCCCCTGAGAACTCAGATAAATGCTTAACGATATTCCTGACCTTCACTGGAAATAACTAAACCCATAGTATATCCTATTAAAACCAACACGAGTTCATCCTTTCAAATAGATTTAGCATCATGTTTCCTTATTGATGTCCCTGGCTTTTTCTGAGCCTCAGGCTCAGCAGTTTTCCTGACAGCCATGTGGTTGCCGTAGGCTCTCTCTGCATGTCTGCGCGATATGGGTGGGACAATGTACAGCAGATGGAAATGCAGAAGGTGTAGTGTTAGATTGCCCATATTGTTCCACTATCACGGTAATTCAGTAAGAAGCAGGAGGCAGCTGGGATTTGGCCAAAGACACCTAGACAATGTTTCTGGAATCTGAGTGGGTGACACTGCTTTCCGTGCTGGTGACCTAGTGAAGGACAGGGCTCTTCTCTGCTGTTGCTCCCTGGTACCTCAGAAGCAGTTTTCATCTCATTTGGTTAACTACACTTCCACTGAACTACTCAGAATTGTTGGAAGTAATGAATGGGTGAGCTGCTTCACAGAGGAAAGATGTGCTTAGCTCGCATAAGAAGTAAAATACAATAATCTATTGACTCTTCAATTTGCCAGATTCTTCATTTGGGAGGAAAAAAAAAAAAAAAGAAAGAAATAATGCTCATTCCCATGCACATGCTTAAGGGAAAAAAATAAATATACCAAATAAGGACATGTTGGGGATGGGGAAGCTGGTTGTGGTGAATTTACAGTTAAAATAGATATGACTGCACTTTCAAGTTTATTTGGGCTATCTTTTAAACAAAGGAGGTAATTTAAACATTAGTCACCATATTGTGGAAAGCACTGGAAAAAATAATTCAGTGCTTAGTTTTGAATCTTTTAAATTATAACCTAGATTTGATGACAGACTGAAGTCAATATGAAGCTGGACCCTTTTTTTCCTCCATTCATAAGAGTTTTGGAGGAGGGACTAGGTCTGCAAGTCATTTAGACCTATGCTTTTTGTTAAGAAGGCTATTTTTAAAAGTAACTTGCTGTTAGAATGACATAAGCACTCATAAAGAAAATCAAATGTGTAAATTATACTTTATTAAAAGCCTGGATATAGTTATTTTGTCTTGTTATTTGCACTTAGCTGTTACGTGGATACTCTTACTTAGCAAGACTGCTTTAGGAAAGCTTAAAGAAAATAAAACAATTAGTAAGGCATAACTGATAGAAATTATCTCTGTCTCTGAAGGTAACATATAAGGAGGTCTTATATACAAGCCAGTAGATTTCCTATTGCTTGTGAGAAGCCAAGCAGTGACAAGATGGGATTTCCGCTTAGCAAACGCAATTATTTAGGCATGCTGAGCTACCACTTGTATATAGGCTGTTTATCACTTTTCTAGAACACCTGGCAGCAATCTGCTTTATAGGATTGTAAGGCATCAGCCATACTGGGTGCTGGGGAAGCTTTACCTGTCTGTGCTCTTAACAGAGGAGTCATGGGCAGGTACGTACAGCTGTGCCTTCCCAATCCAGTGCTAGCCATACACATGGGATCTCCAGGTTTCTAAACCTTCTGTCTTCACAGAAGTAAGAAACATGTTTTTAAAAGCCCTTGACAGATAGAAGGTAAGTGAGATAAATTCCATGGTATTTTTTCCTCAGCTTTTTGTTTGGTTTTTGGGTTTTCTGTAATAGAATAAAATATTATCTGCCTGCACTTAAATTCTCTTTACAAATGCGTTCAGTAGGGTTGCCACAGACCACAGGAATGAGACTATGAGCAGTGGTTGTCTTTGGGAGGTCTTAAAAACAACTAATCCTTTGTGGGTAGGAATACCAAAGCAGAAGGCAACTTTTTTTCTTTCCTAAAATAACAGCACTATTATTATGAAATCACAAACCTTATTTAAAATTAAGAGGGAGCACCTAAATTTGATTTGGCCATCTATCAAACAGACAGTAAAGCAAGAACATATTTTTTCTTTCTTTTACCTGACCTAGTGCTTCACTGTAGTCTGTTGTGCTGGGGGAGTGCACAGTGTGAGGATGCGAAGGTATTATATAGTGCATACCAAATGTCAAATGCTGATATGCGCATTCTATTAATTCTCCCTCTTTAACCTTATTGAAATTATAGAAACTTGTTGAGGGTGATTCATAAGCTAATATTCCCAGCTGAATTTAAGGAAATAAAGTGTTAAATATTATCTCAAGGTACTATTCTGTCAAGACATAAATACTGATATTCTCGACATGCTCCATTAAATATACTTCCTCAAAGTACATAAAATCCTAAAGTTATAAGGGGCTTAAAGTGGTTCATTAGACTGAAGAGATCCTTTTCTGAGATTTCACATACAGAGCATCCACAGAAACTCTTGAGTATTTTATTAATGATGACATTACTGTGTCTCACACTGTGTTTTAGTCATAGTCATACAATACCCTGAGTTGAAAGACACCTACAAGGATCATCAAAGTCCAACTCTTGGCCAAGCACAGAATTATGCTAAGAATCATACAATGTGCCTGAGACGATTGTCCAGGCACTCCTTGAACTCTATCAGGCTTGGTGCTGTGACCACTGCTCTGGGGAGCCTGTTCCAGTGCCCAACCGCCCTCTGGATTAAGAACCCTTTCCTAATATCCATCCTAAACCTCCTCTGGCACAATTTCAGATTTCCCTAGTATACATTTGAGGACTGTGTCCAAGTCATTTATAAAGATGTTGAAGAGAACTAGACCTAAAATGGGGCCGGAGAGAACCCCACTAGTGACCATTTGCAAGTCTGATGTGACCCTATTTGATATGCCTGTATTGAATAATCATGAGCATTTGAATTATCACGAGTTTAGACTCTGTTTTGTAGGATAAGAGGAGAAAGAATGCATTTTTAATATAGGAGTTAGTTGACAGCAGGAGATCTTAGTACCAAAAGTCCTGAACATGCTGGTATCTGAAGTACCATTTTGCATCCTATCTTTTCTCTCCTGTATTACTAATTTGAAATTACCCTTTGCTCCTCTAAGCAGGCAGTCAGCAATGATGTTTGCATTGTTTGATTGTAACTAACACTATTTGACTTAATTTGGTATGTTCAACTAAATGTGAACTAAAATAATAAACTAAAAAAAAGGGCTGATGAAATAAAATGTTGACAATCATCTGTTGGGATGTGAACATACATGATGACCAGAGCAGAAATTTGAAAACATTGCTGTGTTTCTTTAGGTGAAGAAAAAAAAGTAATCTCTTTTTGCAGTGACTGCAACATATTCCAATTTTCATTCATACTTAATGATAATTTTGCTACCTCCACTTTTCCTCATTTTGGGATGTGGAAAGGTTTGCAGTCTCAAGGCCACAGATGCTTGTCTTGGTCAGATTGCTGAAGTGCTGATATGCTGACTGGTGTTGCCCAGGGCAGTGTATGTGTTTCTACAAAACTCTGGGAAATGCAGTTCTATGTTATATTAATGTGTGTAAGGAAACCATTTCTGATGGTGTATAAGTTACAACAAGAAGCAAACTTAACAACATTCTTGTTTTATCTATTGTTGCAAGTCAGAGTAAGGTTGGTAAGAATTAATTATGTCTGTGATAGAGAAGGGGCTTGTGTTTAAGGAACAAAAGAAATATATTTGGATTGGCTTTTTTCTGTGCTTTAAATTATGTCTATATTTGTTTGTATTCAGATTACAAGCCACAGTTTTCACTAGGGGTTATAGATGTTAAATGTTTCTGCTTGTCATCTTTATTCCATGTGTTGGCTAATTTATGAAAAGCAAATTTATTTAGCTTTCTACCCTGTCAACTGACTGCTCTCTAGAAATAAAATGTAGCAAACCAACAGACCAGCAGATTATAATGGCAAAACCACTGGAAGATCAGGTTTTTGGAAGGAAGATCTGACCAATGGTTTTTCAGAGGTGTTAGTAGTATCTGCTGCCAAAATCTGTATCCTGATGCTTGATCAACTGGGAAAAAGGAGTTAGTATTGAAATGGGAGAGGTGGGGTGGGAGATGGGAAGGGAATCCTGCATTTCTTCCATCCTTTTAGAAAGGTTCAGTTCAGAACGCAGTTTTGTGGAAAATTTTCCAGCTTTGAGTTAATGTGGTGGACTTGGCAGCATTAGGGTTATGGTTGGGCTTGATCTTTAAGATCTTTTCCAACCTAGGCAATTCTGTAATTCAATGAAGGTATTGAAGCTTCTTGTGGTATCTCACACTAGGTTTGGGCAATCCTTCAAGTTACAAGGATGTGAAAACTGCAGATGCAGTATCTATGTTAGTACGAGTATTGTGTGTTCCCCTTGTTTATGGAGGATTGCATATAAGCATAGTTGCCTTCTTGTGAATTTCACATTGATTTTTGCATCTGCTTTTTAAGTTATGAATGCGTTATAGTCCCTTGACGAAGAAGCAGAAGGACTGGAGATGATGGGGCTTTAAATGGAGTTCAGAAGAGACACAATTCTGAAATGTCTTTTGGATTTTAGGTTCAATGAAGATTTAGTGATTTACTGGCTGAGGGTTTGGGCCTCTCTTGTATGGTTATACACACAGGACAGCTGAGATTAGTCCAAAAAAAGTCCCGCCTTGCATTGAGCTTGCTTCCGTAATGCTAATTATTGAGATAGCAGAGTTTTCACTGATTATCTGTCTTTGGACATAATGTATCACGTTGTACTCACTGCAGAATCATGAAGAACTGTAGCTTTAGTGATGTGTTTTTCCACTTCCTGGTAACTGTGGAAGGTGAATTACTTGTCTCCTTCCCGCCNGAAATACTTGGAAAGTGAATGAATAACAGGAGAATTTAAAGAATGAATAGTTGTCGCTGGGCATATTACTTACAGTGAAGAGTGGACTAATTCATTTTCCTAATAAGGCTGTGCTGGAAGTTGGAATGTTTTGAATTGCATTAAATGTCATGAAAGTATTCATCGGAAAGGAACAGCTTGTGGTATGTTTGGACAGCAAATTTGATCATGTTTGGTTCAAATGAGCTGTTTACATAGGCTAAATATACCTTTCCTCTCTCAATCCCCTCCACAGAAAGAGTAAATGACTTTGATGTAGAAGCCTTTCCAAAAAATTTGTGCACTTTTATTTTCAATATCAGTGTGTCAGTAAGTGATGGCTGCTGCTTCTGGTTTTGTTGTTTATAATAATTCTTATGACGTTTAATACTGTAACCATTTGCCAAGGTCTTTTGTGTGAGTTGTTTATAATATGCCTTTATACTGAGCTTTTATGTCTTTGCTTTGTTTGTATGTTATTGAAAGTATTGCTTAAACTGTTATGCTGAACTGCTAGTTTCAAATCATTCGGAAAATATCATGCTTCGAGCCATCCTGCCTTTTCTAGAAACTAGTAACAGGGCAAGTGTGTCATCTCATTCTGAAAAGCTTTATCGTCAGTTATTGATACATTCAATGAGACCAAAGCAGCATGAAATCCCAATATGTGTAATTGCTAGGTGGCAAATGAAGTGCTAACAGGTACAAAATGTAAAAAGTCTAATTATTTTTGGGCTATGCAATTTGGTAGTATCTATGAAAATCTTAAAGGAAATAGCCCTGAAGAAGGAATTTTCTTAAATGTGTGTGTTGGATGTGTTTTGCTTTTCAGCTTGAAGTGTGCATTTCCTTTTGTACTGTCTTGTCTAACCACCATGCATTTTTCACATTACAATCTTAGTGGCTCAGTTTGCTGGGTGAGCATTTTCTTTTTACAATACAGGATAAATCACAGATTTTAGTCTGATTATGGTCTGAAGTCAACAAGGCCAAGTTAAACTGCTTGAAGTATGTCTGGGTCACACAAATTTATGTCCTTGTTTCAAGTATGTTTGTGGGGGAATAAAATAATGTTATGTTGTCTCAGCTGTTTAAAAGGAACATTGTGAACATTTTGATTATCAAGCCTTTTTTTCACCCTTTCTTTTTCTTTCTTTGTATGATATTTTTGAAGATTAATTTTGAAAAGCATGTATTCATGTCATCTGGTAATAGTGGTTTGAAGTAATTTTTCTCAGTGCTGTATTGCTGAGTGCTGAACGATCTCATCCATTGCAAACTCGAATTTGACTATTTTGTAAAAACAAAGAAAAAATTGCCTGCTCCTTCTATGAAACTTCAAGGTCTAGCATTAGCAAAGAGAAGTTTTTTCTTCAAGCGTGAAATATGGTAGTTAGCTTGAATAATGAATGTCTTCCTATATCTTCTTGTTGGATCAGCTTAATAAATACATATAGGATTTCAAGTTACTCCATTAAAAAAAAAAAGTATCCATAAGATATGAAGCTGCACATTTTCTTCTAACTCTGATCTTAAGGAAAGAAAAGCTTCCATATGTATTGGCATTTTTTTTTCCTCCCTGTTGCTTTTGTTGCTGCAAATTGACAACTCTGCAATTAGGAGTGATTAATGATGCTTCCCAGTGCTGTGGAGGGCTGGAGGTCAGGCTTTTCATAGGCTGCACACTCTGTGGGAAAGGGGAGAATGGACCTATTCCCCAGAGTGGACAAAACCCTCTCTCTGTTGAGAATTGCTGTTGATGTGGACATAATAGCATGTCAGCAGCAATGCTCAAGTGGTCAAGGCAAAGTACAGAAGGTGGTCTTCTCATGTTATGCATTTTTTTCCTGCCATCATAGCATTTGGAGTATATGTATTTCCTTTTTAATAAGTCAGCTACTGAACCTGCCAGCTGGATTCCTCTTGCTGGAATATGATAAGCAGTGAGGGCCAAATGACTTTGTGGAAAGGAGTAAATACTGTGAACAAAATAGTTAAAAGGGGTGGGGGGAGGAGAGAAGAGGACAAAATGGAAAATAAAACAATAGAGTGGTTTAAAGTAAGAAGTCTGCCAAATTCAGTTCTAGCTCTCCATGTTTTCCTGGTAAAAATCATTTTGGAAATGAGAATCTATCTTCAATTTTTCAAAACCTTGTTCAGAACCTGTGTTGGAAGCCCGGGTTGTGTGATGTCAGGCAGGATACGATTGCCGGTTCTTGTATGGTTGGGGGTGACTGCTTCTCTGAGCAGCTACCAAATATGGCCAGAAATGTTTTGAAATGTGTCAAGAAGCCACTTTTTACAGCATGGAAACTCTCAAGTGTTTGCAAGCAAAACGTTAATGTATCCGATTTTTTTGCTGCATTTTAAATATTTTTTTAATTTAGCGTGTGTATTTTTGCATACAAGTATACACAAGTTTGAAAAAACCCAATCTAGTAAGATGCCTTTTGCCTGTAACACATTGCCATTTCACTTTACATATAATAAAATCTATCAATTCTTTATCTACTTAATAATTTCCATTGTGATACTTCCTTTCCTTCCCACAACCCCATAGTAGTTTCAATGTGCCTATTGTTTGTGAGAAGTTTTTTTGCCACCCACTGTAGACTTCTAGTGACATTAACCTTACTTTTGAAAACCATAGACTGTGCAAAAGGTTTTTGTATTATTTAATGTGCTGAGTTCTTCAGAAGGATTTTTGTTGTTGTTCTAAGAGGAAGTTTTCTGTTTTAAGCCTGTATATAGGTTATGTGCTGTTTAAAATGCAGTTTATCTGACCTGAGCTTTTGAGTTATGTGACATAGTTCCTTGTGACAGGATAGAAAACAGCAAGCAAATTGGAGTTAAGTCTCCTAATTGGTGATAGAGAATTATGAATTTACAAATCAAGTAGTACTTGATGATAGATGCTAGAGTTCCTAACATTGTATCTGGACAAACTAATTCAGTTTGGTTTTGCCTTTTCCTTGTATTAACAGTGTTCTAGGTTTAAATTGAATACTTCTTGTTTCCTTTAGAGAAAATAGAATTAAATATTTTGTGTATCTGTGGGTAGACATAGTGTGGTGGAAAGGGAAATGCTTGAACATTAAAGAATTTAGGTTTTACAATTATGTTTGTTTTATCTCTTCCAGAGTGGCTTCTGTACAAAAACCCGATCTTATTCATGTACCGAAGGTATGTTCATCCTCACAACCAAGAAATGTAGCATGTGGCATCAACTGATATCCATCTGTCCAACCCTGTTATTGATAAGCACTGTCATTCAGACTTTCCTTTCAGTATAATCTGCTTCTTTTCCATGCGTTAGAGTATTGCAGCATTTGGATCTTAGAGTGATTACTTTTTTTTTTCTACTCCTAAAAATAATGAGAGACCTGGCAAGTGATAATCCAAAAAAAACCCCAAACAACCAACAACAAAGAAAGGGTGAATAAATGCTATCTTCCAACTCTCCGAACATTTTTTTTTAGAAAGATATTGCTGATGTTTTCCATCTGTACCTAAGAGAGAAACAGAAGTAGATAAATTTTTTTTTGTTGTGATTTTTTTCTTTGTTTTAAGAGATTTGTTTCTTTTAATGGGCATGAAAATCTTTTTTTGTGTTTGAAAGCAGCTTATCCAAATATTACCGTTTGAGAGAACAAGTCTCCTCACTTTCCTTAAAGCCCTGGAGAATTACTTGTTCTTGAGTTCTTCTAATGTTTTGTTTTATGCAACAGTTTCAAACCACCCTTTTTGCTAAGAAGGCTGTTTGCAAACTTGAAAATACTTATACACAGCCTGTACTTGATAATCCTCTCCAGTGGACATAAATAATGTGCATTATATTACTGTTCTGCTGTCTGTGACCTTGAAAGGCTGCAGTTTGGAAACCACAATGTTAAAACATAGATCCCAGCACAAAAAACAAGCAAAAAACCCTGCCCACACTTTGAGCGTGTTGGTCTGACAAGGGTATATGGAGACACTGGGGTATGTCAACGTCTTCTAGTTCCGCTCTGAAGGGTCTTACCCAGAGTTCATTATGTACAGTGTGTGTGTACACATGCACATTCCATTTGTGTATGGGGAACGTGCGTATCTCAAATTGGGTTTGAGAGATGGAATGTGGATTTTTTGTGAAAAACACCAGTTTTTTGCACGTGTGACCCAGTGGGTTTTGCAATAGAGTGGTTTTTCAGTTTCTCTTGAATTTGATTGGTGGGGTGTCTGTTTTGGATATGATGAGAGAAGTCAGCATCGTGGAATTTCATATTGATTGTGTACATTTGGATCATTTCCTTTCCTAAAATGCATGGCTTGGATTGTTTTCCCATGCATTTCACCGCTGCAGTCTCGGTAAAGCTTGCTTCTCTGCTTCCCTTTTTCACCTTAGGTGGGTTCTCTCCCTGCTGAGGAATGTGCATGCGTTTGGTGTGGTTTTGTGTGTTTCTTTTTTGTTTTTCATCTCACATAGGGAGAACCTACCGAAGTAGTTAAGCCTGTGCCCATTGCCTCTGCTGTTGCACCCAAAGTCACTGCCACAGCGAGCGTGGCTTACAATAAGACACCGAGGCCGTTTGGAGCTGTAACCTCCTCCAAAGTCACCTCCATCCCATCACCGTCCTCCGCGTTCACCCCGGCCCAGGTGTCGGCTCCGTCCCTGGCGGCTGCCGGCCCGGCCCCGTTTGGCTCACCCGGACTGCATGTTAACACCAAGCCTAACCCCGAGCAGCGGCCGCCCGTGCCGAGCGCTGCTCAAGCCGCAGTTCATGTCCCACGGCAGCCCGCAGCGCACAATGCCGCCCCGAGCGCCGCTGCCGGCGATGGCGCCCACGATGAGGGGCCGCGACGAGGATTCAGAGAAAACCAGGGGGAGAGTAAACAGCAAAATGGGTAGGTGGGATTTATTTTTTTCGCTGTGAGGGTTTTTCCTCGCAGGAAAAAAGCTGGGCTTGTTTAAGGGCGAAGTGAAACACGGCTTGGAGAAGCCGTTTAATTCTCGGAAGGAACTTTCATTTTAGAAGGGATGCTTTGAAGGGCCAAGCCAGACTTTTGGTGATGATTTTTCTCATGAGTGACATATCAGTTTACAGAGTGTCACAGCTAAATTGAACGAGGACTGCAAAATGCTTTACATGATATTTTCTGGACCTTACAACAAGCCTGGTATTAATTTCAATGTCCATGTCTTACTGTGTATTTTGACGCCCAATACAGTGACTGAAAGCAGCAGGCACTCAAAAATGCAGAGCAGTCTGTCAAGAAGTGTCAGGGGTGCTGTGATGGCATGACCCTGGCAGAAAAGGTGGGAAAAGATCCCAAGAGGGAGGCAAAGGGAGATGTGTTATTACTTCTCTGCACAACACAGGAGAGACTTTAAGATATATTCAGGCAAGCTGTCAGGGTTGAGCATGCTTTTTGCAGTGCTATAATGTAAATACCTCAACTTTAAATTTTACCTTTATCCTAAAAAAGTAATTCAGATTTAAAGTTTGAGTAATTTCCATATTCAAATACTTGTTTATGTTAAAGTGGATATTGGGGACTGAACACTCAAGGGACTTTAAGGTGACATAAAAGGTTTATACTATATCTGGTGTAGTAGCTAGACTAGTAAACAATAGATTAGCAAATTAAATTGACATCAGCAGCAGTCCTGGAAACTCAGACCTGCAGCAAGATTTTGGCTGGGAATGCCTTGGGCTTCCACAGAAATTCCAGGGCAAGGTTTGGGAGCTGCAGCAGCCCAGGGACTGATTCCCAGCAGCTGCTGTGCTATGGGGAGAGGAGGCGGCTGGGCACAAGCAGTCTCATCCCAGTTGGCCTCTGTGCCCAGCAGCAGTGTCCAGCAGGTTGAATTACATAATGAAAAGGGCAGAAAGGGAACTGTAGGTTTCTCTTCAGTCTTAAGAATTTAAAACCTGGGCTTAAAACCTAGAAGCTGTGGTTACTGTTTCCCATCCCGCTAAGGAATGGGACTGGAAGAATAGGCCTTGTGCGTCTGTCCTCTGATATTGTCAGAGGAGAAAGGTAAACGCCCATGTCAACTAAAATACTGAATAAACTGCAGTTTCAGTTGAGCTTCTCAACTTCATTAGGTATTTATTCCCTTAATATTGTAGTACAAATATTTTCCATATGTGGACTCATAAAGTGCAGTCCATATGCATTTTATATCACACTGTAGTCATGGTAACTTCCAGCCCTTTAAACAGCTGGTGGCAGGAATCCACTCTGCACAGAAGTGGTATAAAATCAGGAGATCCCCAGGACTTGCTCAGTGCTGGTAGAATTGTTGAATACATGTTAGCAAGCCATCTCTTATCTTTCCGGGAATACTATTTTAGCAAGTAACTATGTAAGGAGCATTCAAACCCAGTAATAAGTACTAAAAAAAAGAGAAACAATAGCAACAAAAGTAGTCTCCTGGAAGGAAGATGATGCTGCAGGCATGGAGTGAGCACTTGACAACCAAGATAGGATGACTGGGTGAGCACTGCTATGTGCCCTACCCTTACTTGGGGGATGAATAATACCAACGAAGAGGATGAATAATCACAGCTGAGAGGTGAAGAAATCCCTATCTCACTGTCAGCCTTGCAGATCTAGTTTGGGAAAGCTTGAAAACGTTTTAGAGCTGCAAAACCTACTTTATTATGCAGTCTTTCTTTTAATAGTGTGTTTGGGCTGTTTTAACTGTCTTGCAGTCCTAAGGCACAAAACAAAAACAAGCAGACAAAAACCACTAAGGTGATTATATTGATCTGCTGCTACACTACTTCATTTTACATAGAAAAAAGAAATTTCTGCAATGATGCTTAACTCCCTCCTCATTTAAAATTATATCAATGATATCTATGAAGTATCAGAAACACTGAAGCTTGGAATAATTGATGAGTCTGCAATAGATTCCATTTTGCTTCTGTATTTTGTATGGTTCATTTTCTCAAAACAAACAAGAAAAAAACCAATTTGTATCTTGCTAATAGATGGCAACGTTGAGCAAATGCAGTTCTTCACACACGCACCTTGTACTCACAATATCCTCCCTTCCTCTTGGCCTCCCTCAAACCACATTCAGGATACGATCTATTTGACTTCAGGATGGGAAAGGAGATTTTTGTTTCCCTTGTTTAGTCCTGGATTAGAAAGCAAGCAATTTGCCTTTTATAGGCTGTGTGCAATTGCACTTTTATCAAGCCCTTCTTGCCAACTCTTGCATGAAGATGTGCCTGCTGCTTAAAACAGGTAAGATGTCTGTAGACTTCACTCAGTTTAAGTGCCGCTGGGCTAAAATTTTCCCTTGTAGGTTCTCTTGATGATTTTATGTTTGACTTACATGATATATGACTTTACCAGAGCTTGGATTTGGAAACTCCTGTAGTATTTTGAGCAGCAAAGAATTATTTAACACATCAAATACTTTTTTTCCCTTGCAGATAACAGCAGTGACAAAGTTAGTATCAACAGCACTGGATTTGAATTATGGTTATTATTCCTGTTGGAATAACCAGCATGTATTCTTGTTTTGCAAAATTATAGCTCTTACAGAGTTTTATATTTAAATTTTGCAAAACAGCTTCAGCTTTTCTTAATGTAATAAATTATTTTGTCTGCATTGGACATGATGTGATTTTGCTTTTCAGTGTACTACATTTTGCAGCTTATTTTTCTTCTACAACACGTTTGTGTGGTCTTGCTTTGAGAACTGTGCTATGAAGGACTGGATTCTGAGTTCATATGGGAAAAATGAAAATAGCATCCATATAGTGTGATTTGTGCATATTAGGATGAAAAATGTTCGAGGTTTTATTGCCTTGTCTTTTCTCCCTTTGCCTCAAGACTGAGTTAAGGGAGAGCATGTCTCATTAAATTTTCCTTTGTCTCTGGCACCACCTTGTTGCCTCAGTGAGTAATTACTAGTAGACTCTTAAGCCTTAAAAAAGAGACCAGTAGGATCCACAAGAGAAGTCAGTGGGATTATTCCTCTATAACACTTTCAATAAATGTGAAAGACTACTTATTTCACTGTGGAAGGTGCTAGAATGCAGTAAACTACATGTAAATAATTACATTTTCATTTATTTCCACACCTTTAAGTACTGTTTTAATTTTCAGATTTTATTTTTGCTAATAACTCTTTAGATGCTTTACTTAATTTTTCTATGTACTACTTGTTCTCCATCCTGGAAATACCTCTCTTTGTTTCTACACCTCTCTCTCTATTAGTAACTTTGATGTGTGATACATGTACTTTGCTAATACTGTTTGTCAACAAATTCAATGTCTTGATATAATTTTGTATCATACCTTTCACATTGTTTCAAGTATTAAGTATTCTTTTAAGCTTAAGTATTTACTAATGCATTCCACTGAATGGGCCTAATTCTTACTTGTTACAGTTAACATCATTCCCACTCATATTTTCCACCTTTCTTCACCAGAAACAGTTTGGACATTAAACGTATAGTGAGGAAGTAATGGCAGAAATAAAAGTAACTTTTAGCGTTTTATTGATTTTTGGTTTTTAATAATTATTAGAAGTTTTATGTCTTAGGAGCTAGTTTTGCACAGCTTTTCTCCTGTAAATATGTAAAAATAAATGTACTCTTAGAGGGTCATGAAGATTAGTGCTTTGGCATAACAAATGTAGAACTTAGGAGTCACTTACATGGTCTGAGTCTTCTGTTCCCTTTCCTAAACTGACCAGTGCCATTACATGTTATTTCCATCACTTACTGGAACGAAAGCTTTAAAATCCTGTATTCCTGCAAATCTGCTAGCACAGGGATTGATAATAGCATGTAGGTTATTGTAGGAAAAATTTCCAGATGAAACAATCACCTTACTTTTTTGTCTTTCAAAGAGAATATCTCCTTATTCTGTTCCAGAACATTGCTAGCTGTGCTCTCAAATGGCCTCGTTCTGATTCAGGCTTTGCCAAGTGCAAAAGACTTGGCGTGTACTGTGTGGTCCTAGCACATGCACATAGCTGTGCTTTGCTTTCTTGTGAACCAAGGAGAGAGATTGTCAAGCAGGACCTGACCCGAGCTAAGTAGACTTTACCAAAACAAATTCCCCTCCTATCTCCTGTAAGGAAATCACTCTGAGTTTATGTGGGAGTTCTGTGCAGTAGTTTTAGTGGTAGAATGAGAGTATCACTGTTAATTGGATTTTAGTGCCCTTTCTCACAAACTTAATTCAATAGAATAATTTCAGCTTTCTGACTTAGTTTCTTGTTTTCTTTTTCTCCTTTTCCTGTTTATGCTGGGAAAACTTTCTCTTGCTGTCTAACTCTGTCATCTCCAAGGAAAAACCCGCCCAAACGGTAAAAGTTTAAACATGTAAATGTCTTGATAATACTGTCTTTTACTGTTTCAAATGTTCTGTTAGTGAAACAAGTCAAAATATTTCAGTTAGAGATTAATTATAGCTATAAAGCTGTGTTTGGTCCAGAGAACTGAATATGTGTTCAGATGGGCCTGAACTGCTGCACTTCTGCACCTGAAGGCAGAAGTTGCCTTTGAACACTGTGAAGAGTCACAGTTCTGCCTGTGTCTTTGTAGCTACCCAAACTCTGAAGCTTTTCACTCACTGCTCTCCCCTCTTCTTGACGCAGCCCCCCGCGGAAGCACATCATGGATACCTATACGGAGTTTTACCACACGCCCACCCACAGCGATGCCAGCAAGAAGCGCCTGATTGAAGACACCGAAGACTGGCATCCCCGCACAGGCACCACCCAGTCTCGCTCCTTCCGCATCCTCGCCCAAATCACCGGCACTGATCATAGTGAGTGGTGGAAATGAAATAGAAGTTAATGGCCTTGGACTGATAAGTGTTTTTAAAAGTTGTGGGGGAGGAAGTAAAAGGAAAATATTATTGTAAAACTCCTGCAATCAATAAATAGCTCAGGATATATACATTACTGGACACTATTCCTGATTAAGTTGAATTAGTACATTCTAGGTACATTTTAAAATTTCCATATCTACTCCCAAAGACGTAGGCAGATATGTATTAGTTGTTTCCTTCCCTGCCCTGTATCATCAAAACAGAGACATTTGTATTCAAATTTTATGCTTAACAAAAATTTGGGTTTTTTTCTGGCTTGTAGAAAGTCTTCGTCAGTCATACAACAGTATGTGATCTGCAACGATTTAACCAATCAGAAACACCAATCCATAGTTTCTCAGTTTATTTACAGGTTACGTTTCCATCCTCTGCTTATGCTGTGCTGTGGTTACATGCATTGGTGGACTCAAACAGTTCATGTGGAGAAGGTTCATTCCCAGACATATAATTTCATTGCAAAACTTCAATTTCATGTTATGCTGTAATTTTAATTCACTGACTGAGATTTGTAATTTAGTGTAAAAGCCATCAGAAGTGCCAACAGGAGCTTTGAGCTCAGTCATGTTCAGACTGAGGCATCTAATGTAGATGTGATTATTTCATTCTTCTGCTTTTCACAGTTAGTGCTGTAATAAAGAAGGTATTGAGGAAACTGGACCCCCTTCCTGGGGACAGTTTTGATTAAATCAACTATCTCTAGGAGCCAATGATAACATCTCCCCAAATATGGATGATTGTCCATGTGTGGTAAATATTTTGAATTTGGACAGGTTTCTGATTGTTCTGTAGTCCTGTTTTGTGCTAGTCTATTAACGATCATCGTCTGTGTTCAGTTCTCTTAATTAGTCCTCATAAGGACCTGAACATTGAATAATATGTTATCCAGTACAGACAAATGTATCGTGTTGGCAAATACTGTAAAATATAACGGCAATAGATTTGCCAGTCTTAACATAAATTCCCAGCCCTCACTTTATCCCTGGTGCAGACCTCTAGAACCTTGATGGGACATAGTCTGGCTGCAAACAGATGCTAGGATTATCACCTGATATAAACCCACTGAAGGTTTGTCCAAAAGAAATACCTCTCAACTTCCATTCATCTTCACCTTCTCAAATCACCTTTCTCAATGCCAGTGTGGACAGTGGGCCAAGGGAAAGGGCAGAGACCAGCAGAGCCACTGTTCAGCAATCCTACAGGCAAAGTGTTCTTGAGGTTTATAGAGTTAACTTACGCCCCTTGGGGCATATTTAAATTGAAGCATCCTAAGGAGTCTTTTTGTAATTTCCTGCTGTGGTGAGTGTCTTGGCACAGGAGAGAATCTGTGTGGTGGTACAGCATCTTTAGTGCCTTAGAAAATAAAATTTTTCTGGTTTTTTTTTTTTCAGTGAAAGAACCAGAAAATGAAGCTGCAAAGAAGACTAAGTGAGTTACTGTTTTTGTTACTTTAATACTTTGCATGTCTTGATTCTTGTAGTGTTTGGTGCATTTTTGTGACATCTGTGTTTTTAAAATATTGCTTATTTTTTTGCCTTTTACTTCAGCATGTAAAAATCTAGATCTTTTTCTCCATAGACAAACCTTTTAAAAAATGTTAGTGCAGTCCAGTAGTAAAGTTTGTTCAGGGGTTTGTGCAGAGGTTTTCTGTAAGCTTGGACTGATTTGTTGTCTGTACAAGGTCAGCTTGTTGATGTTTTCCTAAGTCTAACCAGGCATTTTTGATTTGCGAGTGTGCATCAGAGTGCAAGGCATAGCTGGAAAGTATTGTAGTTCTGGACTGCGAATGAGGGTCACCTGTCTCCTCGCTTTGGGATACATGTTGTTCAAAATGAGCGCCAACCAGTGGCTAAATCCAATGCTTCTTGAAGTCAGTGCGACTTTTTCTATTGGCTTTGACTAACACTGGATCCAGCCTTTTTGACAGAGAGGAAGACAAAATGATAGGAATGATGCATGGAGTTTGCATGCTCACTTGTGAAACTGCTTAAGACAAACTTTCTTTCTTTCTTTCTTTCTTATTTTTCTTCTATCACTTCTTTCCACAGGGAAAAGGTTCACAGCCACGTCATTAGCCCCAAATATACAAAATTACGTGACTGGCACCATGAAGTCTCAGCACGTGTTCTTAATGTCCAGTGATTTTACCCAAGCTGCAAAAGCAAAACACAAACACTTCCTTCCTTTCTTCTTTTCCATCTGCTTTGCAAAAAAAAAAAAA
>VWZG01006225.1:799981-820012 GCA_013396735.1 Grallaria varia
AAAAAAAAAAAAAAAAGAGAGAAAAAAGAAAATGTATTTCACTAGCCTTTCTGCAAGAGAAATTCTATCCTTTTCTATACTTTTCTAACACTTTCCTACTGACGTGTAAAAAATGGAATGAAAATGTTTTTGTGCTAATCATTAGTGGACAAAAATATGTATTTTAAACAGGACAACTTGGGTGGCTGAATCTCCCAACATGAAGGAGGAGATGGTTGTTTCAGGGGACTTTTTGCCTGAAAGGAGTCATTTGCATTGCTGAGTTTGAGTTACTGTAGGCTGTTAAAAAGCAGAAAATTTTGAAAAGAATAAGAAATTGTATTACCTTGGTTTTGGGGCTGGGGAAGAAGATGAAGAGGGACTATATGCACTTATTTCAAACTGTCATACTTACAAGGATAATTATCTTGGATTTGACTAGCAGGTCAATTTTAGAGGGGTTGTAAATGTTTTACAAAGTACAGCAAGAAGATAAACTGCTTTTAAGCAAAGAAAAAATAAAAAAATATATTCCAATGCTGTGAATTGAAGTGAAAGCTCAATATAAAGATTCTGCTGCTTAGACTAGTAATATATTCATGTTTTGAAAAACTTACAAAAAAGAGTAATTGAGCAGAATGTTGCTGTGTACCTGTAAGAGCTTCAATACATCTTCTAGTAGGAACAAGATAAGATAGTAGTATTTATTTATTACAGAGTGAAGCTTATAGGCTTTCTTGTGTTTATAAAAGCTTCACAGCCCTATGTCTCCTGTAAAATAATGTATTATAGTAGCTACACATTCATTAATTTATGCATTCTGAAGCTTGAAGAGTATTTTAATAAAAGTTGCTTTTATCTTAGCTCTGTCTGTTCTTCTTTTGAGTCTCTTGGACTCCTTGAATAGTCTTCTTATGCATGGAGCTGAAATTTCATTGCACCTTTACAGGTTATAGGAAGAGAAACAATTAAATCCCTGCTACATACTAGAAAAAAATCTGAACTGTATAAAACTATCACAGTGTTAGAGTTCCTGATCACTTTAAAAATGGGGATGTGCTTGTGTTGTCAAAATCAACATGAGATTTGCGGAAATCAATAAAATTATTGACCCGTTTGGAGGGCGACAGGAGTAAGAATTCTACTAAATAAAAATCTCTTTCAGCTTTTGCAGTGCTCATTGAACCAGATAATGTTTCAGACCTCAGAGGTGAACTGTAAAGCACATATAAAAAGGCCAGTCTTTCATAATTGCACAATGAGAACCATTGCAGTTGGTTTGGACTTTTATGCAGCTTACCTACACTCTCTTCTGATGGAATTAGTTGTGTGAACAGATGCTTCTGCATACTTGGGGTGGTTTGTTGTTTTTTTTTTTTATTGCACAACTTGGGATCTTGAAAGGAATAGAAGCCATTGGAACCATTTTAAGTCCGTGTTTCCTTTGCAGAGGGTTTATGCTGCTATACAGTACAGCAGTAGTTTATGGTATTTGTCATTTTATCTTTAGGAAAAAACAAACAGAAAATGGAGACTTCAGGTAATAGCCACGTTATCTAACACTAACAGTCACCAATGTGGATGCCTCACAATGCACAGCATAAAGTACAACTAGATTTGCCCTGGTTATGATGGACCAAAGGATTCCACATCTTAACTCCTTGGGGACAATAGAGGAAAATATTCCCTTTAATAATTTCACTAAAGACTATTTTGATGAGAAGTGCCAATCAGTTTTATTTTTGCCTCTCCCCACTCACATAACTTGATAGTTAGTACTGCATTACTAAACCCGAGTGTGTTACTGAGTGCACATACACCACAAAATAATAATCTGATTGAATACTGCATATTAAAATAGGAATGAAAAACAGTGTGTTAAAATTGTTTTGCTGGGTTCATATAATTTCTTTATGAATGGAAAGAAAGATGGGAGTTTCAGAGAACGTCAGTGCAATGTAAACTATGTGAGGTTATCACTTAGATTCTCTGTAAAGGTTTCTTCTTAAGGGCAGAATGGTTTGACCTGCATGTATTTTTAGTTTTGAAGACACCCCTAAGTAATGAGAATATTTTCATGTCATTATTAAACTTACTGTTATGTTTATCTATCTTACCAGCTCTTGTCTCTTTGAAGAGTGAGTTGCTTTAGCAAGAAATAGAAGAAAAAGCCTCTCTAAATAATCCAAAGAATAGAAGCCTCTGTTAAAATTTTTGAGAATATGGGAGGCTATTAAAATTATTAGTTTTCTATAAATTCATAATAAAAAATCACTGGTTCCAAAACTATTTTATGAATGGTGAAATTAATTTAATTTACTGCTTTTAAGATGTCATCTCTTCACCCAAAATCTCCATTGCACAGCAATTACTGGTGTTAAATTTTGGACTTTTTGTTACTGTTTCCAAAGCAATGGAATAACATGCCCTGGTGCGTGGCTGATTCCCAGCATACATCTGATCTTTAAAAAAGTATTCTGAATGTTTTTTGATATAAATGAATAAGCTTAAATTTTAGAGGTCTCCAAGAAGTATTAATGTGATACTGAAATATAAACTTCTCTTTCATCAGTAATCTACAGAAAAGTATCCCCATTCAGTAATATTCGGCTTTTCAGGCAAGCAGTGTCCAAGACAGATGTTCTGTGTGTTTTTATTATTGTTTATTTCTAAACTGTAACCCACCAGGGATTATGTGGATAAAACAGATTTTTCTTTTCAGAGGCTGGAAGGACAGGAAATAGAAAGAGAAAGCCCTCACTGAAATGTGTAAATTTTCAGCTCTTAAACCAGTTACTTAAAACTTAAAAAAGCATTGTCTGGCCTTTGTATAAAGTTTATGTGTTTTAGTAACTGATCAGTTCTATTTCTGCAGCACCCTATTTCCACGCTTTCTTTAAATGTTCACTTTTAGCCATCTCCTTTAGATCAACCAGGTACAGATTTGGTTTTGGCCTTAAATTGTAGGGTCGGTTCATTGTCCTGCGTGACGAGGTGTCTGCATTTTCCAGAATTGTAGTTTAGTTAATCCATAAGCAGCTGAAAATTTTTTGTCCTACTCTTGGTCAGTCTTGAAGCAACCTATCATGAATCATGTATTTATTCTTTTCTTCCTCGTATCATAAATGTATGTTTAGCATACATGCAGATCTACCTGATGGAGCAGGAGCCCAGGATACCTGTGTTACTTTGAATAAAAACTCCATAGCTACACTGACTTTGGAGATGCCACCTACACCAGAATTTCCATCCACACCTTTACCACCTATGAGGTCTGCTCCCTGGTCATTCCTAAGTGTTTGATAATTTTCAGCAGTTAAGGGTCTTTACTTTATTAAGATACTTAATTCTGCATGCAAATATAAGAAAAAAAAAAAAAGAAAGGCAGCAATACCTGCTCCTGTGACGAATTTAGTCTGCACAAAACTTGTTGTTGTGATTGCTCTCTCCCTTGTAGTTTACTTTTATTTTTGTTTATGACAGTGATATGTCTGACAGATGCTTTTCTTCAATTGGAATGCTTTAAGACATCTTCTAGAGTCTGTTTGTTTTTTTTTTCCCTTGTCACAACTGAGTAAAAGAAAGGATATGGGAAATGTTGAGAAATACATAGCCTAACCTTCACAAAACTAACATCCCAAGAAACTTGTAGCAAAAAGTATATAAAGCTTCAGGAGTGAATCCCACTAGCACTTGTCAGTCTCTTTTCCAGTATTTCCTAAAGAACTTTTCCATCACATAATGTAATCCTATATAGATGTGTTCCATCTTTGTAAATATAAAATACTACTTGGCTTTCTGAGTTTAAATGCAGCAGGACATTCTCAATCTCCACTGAAAGCATGAAATTTCCTAAGTGAATTTTGCATCATTTTCTCCCCCTAATTGTATTTTGCTGTGAACTCCATGGTCTTTTTGGTGGTTTTGGATTGGGGGATTGTCTTTTTGTTGTTGGTGGTTGGTTGGGTTTTTTTTCAATTTACTAACACTTTCATGCACAATGTTTCCTGTTCTGCATACTATTTTAATGTGGATTAAAAATCTTTCTTTATGTGTCTTCACTTGGTTTTATTACCGTGAATGGAGTGAAAACAGTGCTAAACCAGAACCTAGAGCTGATCTTCTGCCAATAGCAGACTCCTGCCCTGGCAGTGTCCTCTCTCCCAGACTTTCTGAACATACTGCCACAGCAGCTCCTGGGAGGTAAATTATTCACAGGGCTTTTTGATTCAGTTAAAAATTTATCTGTATGTTCTAGCCTGGATTTGTCTGTCTTGGGGGAAAGAGGGTTATTTGTCATTTGCTTAAAATAAGCTTTATTAATCTGCCTTGACTAGGGATTTTCCTGGAAATTGTAGAGGGGGAAGGAGAAAAATTAAATAAAGCTGAGGAAATTCATGAACAGTCTCATGGATACCAGTTAAAATTAGACAGTATGCCGGGTGATGTTGGGGTGTGTACTTTCATGGTAACCTTTGGTTTGAACCAATACAGTAAAGATTTGGCCGTGATGTTTTCAGCGGCACATTCTCTTAAATCACCAAAGATGAAAAATACACACAGAGATGTATTGCAATACTCCTGGTGAGGTTTTTTCTTAAGCAGAAAACCTGGATGAAAAAGGCAGGGGAAAAAGTACTACTTAAATAATGAATTTTTCATGTCTGTGATTCTACTGAGCTGCAAAAATGCCTTACAGATACCACTACAGCTACTGTTTTCTGAGTACAAAGTGGTCTTTTCTAAATCCTAGCTCTGTATCTGACTCTAGGAAAAGGAAATTTAAATCTGTATGCACTCAAGACCTATGGCTTTAACTTTATTGTTTGGCAAAATTAGCCTAGCGAGGGAACAGTTTTAAAATGAAAAATCATAAAGGACAGCTATTTTCATGGTGGTTCAGGATGAGAGCCAAAGTATTTATACAAATGATCAAAAAAGTAGGTGCTAAGAATTTTCTGCTCAAGAAGGGCAGAAATCTGAGCAGCTTCTGCAGCGCTGTAGAAGGAAGATTTAGCATTGAGTGTGGGAAGGAGGACATAAATTATTTGATAAAGTTGTGTAGTCTTGATTCTCTCCTGAAATGAGAGGTCATCAGTGTAGCAGCTATATTTGATGTTTATGTTTTGTTACTGAGCTGATGTCACTGCTTTTATGACACTCTTTTGAGTGGGAAATACAGCAGATCTGATCTCCAAAACCCCCTTTTTACAACATGGGAGCTATCAGATATCTATGTGAAGCAATTGATGAGTGCCATGTCAGACTTTCAGTAAAGCAAAACTGGGCCATCCAAAGGTCAGTAGACTTGCTCTTGCTGCTGAAGCCTTGCATTTGTTGTCAGTGGCTGGCCTAGGTCCTCATTTTCCTAGTGGGCTTCATCTTTTGGCCAAAGCTTGGTGATTTATACCACCCACTACTAAACCACCAAGAAAGAGAAAGCTTGCTGTGAAATGTATGAAAGATCTGGTTTTGATTACCAGATTAAAGTGAAGTTCACTGCTTATAAGGCAGACTTCATAATGCTTTTTTATTGTAGTTTGAGTTCTTTATTGAAAGCCTCAACTAGTTGTATGGCAATGTAGCCAACTACTGTAATTTATAGTGTATTATTACTCTATGTCACATTTGCAATGTCCTCCTGTAAGTTTAACAGTAAAATATTTAAGAGCAATTACAGCCTTTCCAGAGAGTTGCAAAAAATCATCTTAAAAAGTAATCATAAAATGTAAACCACAGAATCTGGCACTTCCTGAGAAAATATACAACTAATGTAAAGCAGATGCAATGCCAGCAGGTCTTTAGATTGCTCTTTTATATACATGCTTTTTACAATCGTACAGACTTACTTTTATATTTTTAGTGGGATTATTCCTGATATAAATACAAAGATAGAGTGTTAGATAGTAGGTATTAATCTTGATTTTTATTGTGCACTTTCTGACAAGTGGACAGCCAAGAATATTCTTTGCAGAAATGTTAGTCTCCAGGAGTAATTTCTTACTCCTTTTCTAGCTGCTGCCAGATCACGCGAAAAATGGAAATACTATGAGTTTGTATTCAAAGTTTGTATGAATAAGACTTGGAGTCAGCTTGGTCTCCCTTTGGAGCATGTACCATGTGTGACTTACTCCCCTTGTCCTCATCTTCTTCAAGGCCCTTTTTATGACTTATAACGCTTCATATAGATGCTGTATGAAGTTTTGGAGAACTTGATCTACTCCAGGAAAGGGTGGAATCTGTGCATACAGCTGTTTTGTTGTGAATTGTTAACTGCTTCTGTACTCTCTTCAACTCAGCCAGGTCTCCTTTTTGGCAGGTTTGATGTTTCTGCATCGGTTTTCCTAAACAACTTCCCTCAGTTGTTGTCAATACAGAAAAGGGAATTTACAAAGACAGAAGCTTCTTATTTAACTGCCAAATGAGCATCAGTTGGGAGAGCAGAGGAGGTCTCAGGCTGACCAAACTAAAACTGTCAGATCCTTTAATGGTTGTTTTGATTTGATGACAAGCAAGAGGAAGTAAAATATGGGGGAGAAATACTGCTTTAGTGTGGTGAATTCTACTTGTCTTTCTGCTTCCTTTTATTTCATAGAACTTTTGTTTGAGAACCTTTTGGAGGTTTTAGGCAAGCATACACCTCATCTCCCTTCAATTTTTCAGATTTTAAATACTGTCAGCCAAGTAGTCACAATGTCTAAAGTGTCATCTACTTACACTAGTTAGAGTTTCTAATATATTGGTTTTGCTCTTGTTCAACTTCATTGTCTTTTGAGTAACTGCATTAAACTACCCAAATAGTTTGGGTCTGTGGCTTAAGCAAGCACTCAAACTTGAGCTGTAACAATGCCCCCAGAAATTGGTTTCAGCATGGTCTGATTCCTAGGGGATGGGTATTTGTTTCCTAGGACAGAAGGAAAAAAAGCCCTCACCCGCTACTCATTTTTTCTTTTTACAAAAGATGCAAGAACACCAGCTAGAAAGAGTTGTCAATTGCTGTTTCGTATTCTTGATCAAATGAGAGATTTCTTCTCCATATATTTACTGTCTTGTTCTAACTACCTGTGAAATTAACATCAATTAGGGAAAGTGCTGTGGAGTTGCCTGCTCCAGACGCAGCAAGCTTTTTGCCAGCTGATAAAGCACCTCATCTCCCCACGAAGTGTTCTGTGTCCACGCAGACTGCTGAGATCCCCCTGCCTGCTGACCCGGCAGGGTGGCCGCCTTCTGCAGCCCCGCATGTGGAAACGGCCCTTGGGCTGCCTCCTGCTCTTGCCAGGTACATCCGAGCCACCTGCAATTAGAAAGGCAGGATTTGAAACTGTAATTTTACATACATTGAAGTACAGAATAGTATGGTTTGAAGGGATCCTAAAGACTGTCTAGTTCAAACATTCTCCTGTCAAGGGCAGGGGCACCTACCACTAGACCAGGTTGCTCAAAGCCCCATGAAGTCTAGCCTTGAATATTTCCAAGGTTGAGGTGTCTACAGCTTCTCTGGGCAACCTATTCCAGTGTCTCACCAGCCTCACGGTAAAGAATTGCTTCCCAGTGTCTAAATCTGTCCTCTTTTAGTTGGTCATACAGTTTCACCTGGGGATTTTTTATGATGATGTGGTCAAGATGGAGCAGCTCACAAGTGTCTCCTGACCCTCTAAAAATTTACATAATAATTAGAAATTCTAATAGCTTTTAGGCAAAGTTTGAAAAATAATTTAAAAATTAAAATAGACCTTCAATGGAGCAGCCAAAGAAGTCACAGGTAGAAGATTCACTTGGACTACTTTGGCCAAAGTTGGTGATGTGAGGAATATATATGGTGTCCCTCTGTGGAAGAAGGTTTTGTGGGGAAGGCAGTGTGTGCAATAATATATGCTGCTTTGATATTCCACATGTTATACAACTGACTTTCAAAGGTTAGTCCCCCTTGCTACAAAGTGTGTGTTTTTAAATTGTTGAATAGCCTGAAGTTTTTGGAGGAGAATACAAGCATTACCTTGTGTAGTGATGGGACACCTGGAATATAGTGTTTATCAGTAGTGACAGAAAGTGCTTCCCTCATTAATGAACACTACAGGATATTAAACCATACCTGGGTTGTTTTTTGTTTTGTTTTGTTTGTGTGGGAGTTTTTAGTTGGTTTTTATGGGTAAAGAAGGCTTGTATAAAAAATCCTTAAATGAACTCCTCCTGACCTTTAGGTAGCATTACCAGAGATGTAATACGTGTTTGATTCATGACTTTTTTTTCTCTTGCTGCTTTTGGGCAGGCATGAAGCATCTCTGCCTACTTGTGAAGCAAATTCTTTCAATAAAATCTCAAGCTTTCAGTCTAAAACATCTATAAGTCATACAAGGTAAATCTTTTAAGGTATACCTACAGCAGACTGCTACACATAAGCAAGGTATTCAGGCAGTGTATTTGCATTTAAATCTGAGAAGTGGTGTATAGCTTGTAAGTGTTTGGAGTGTTCTGTTGATTTCTGTTATTTTAAAAAATACACATCAATTCAGTGAATAATCATGAAATTTTAAAACAAGAACCTGAGTCACAGATTCACCAGTGTAGAAATTATTTTATTTAATATGTGGAGAAAATGAAAAAGGGGTCAGGATCGCGCTGAAATTGGTAAAAGTGTCTAAAAAAGGACCTGCTGAAGTTAATATCGGCAAATATTCCAAAGTTTTCTATGTTTACTCTCTATTATGAAAAAGAGAAGAAGGTAAATGATCTTTGAGGCTCATCCTGAGCACACCATGGAGACTTATATGGGTCCACAAGGAGTGTTCTGGGCCCAGGTTCAGTGGGAATGACCCAAGTGTGTGAGGCAGATTCTAGGATGTGGAATCTGAAGGCTGACAGATGCTAAATGCTCACTTGCTGAAGGGACAGTTTTATTTGTGGGTGAAACCCAAATTGCTGTTTTCCATATTAGTATTTGAGTGGCTAATACATTGCCTGACATCTCTGTGAGTTGGAAACCTACAATCACGTAACTTTCTGGTGGTTAATGTGGTCTGGTATTGTGCTGAGTCTCTGTCAATCTTTCCTACTTTCTCTGTTTTCTCCTGTGTTGGCTCAAAGCTTCTCTGCTACAAAAGTACTGCTGGAAAATCCATCGGGAAGTCTGCCGATCCTTGGATCCACTCCTTTTCCAGTTCTTTCTCCTCTCAAGCAGAGATCAAAAATTAAGAGCATGGCTGCTGCTGCTGTGTCTGCTGCTCTTGCTGTCCGGGCCAGGTAGACATCAACTTTGAAAGGAATGTTTTATAGCTTGGTTTAAGAAAGTTCAAGTTGACGCAAGAACAATTGGTCCCTGAGGGTTTTGAAATCAGCTGTTTGACAATAGAGTGGTGGGCAAGTCATTAGACTATGTCCAAGGCTCCCATGCCCCATTTTATCTTAGCTCCAGGCTGCCACTCTGGTAGAATGACTCACCAACGTTCATTATGTTCCTCATGATACAGTTCACTTAGTAAATTAACTGTAATAATGTTTGTGTTCTATGGGTGGCAATAAATAATTTGTATCTTTGAGGAACTTTTCAATGCTTGAAATCAATAACCTTCTGAGTCTCATCTAAGTCTTTACTGTATTGTTTTTTAAAAAGGCTTGCTTAGACTAAAAATTTTGCCAAGTTTTTCAATCATCCATTCATATCAGCAAAATATTTTTGAGCGTGCAATAAAATGTATATTTATGTTTTTCTAAATTGCATAGATGCCCCAATGTGCTAATAAATTATGTACCTTATAAAGCATACCCAAAACCAGAACATTAAAAGATATGAGAAAAAGATTAAATAAACACTGTTTTCCAATTACTTTTTATTTCACTTGGTTAATGGTAAAAACAATAATTCTTCTCACGTCCTAGTGGGTTGTCTTGTACATCCCCTGAACCTCCGCTTTGTGAACTTCTTATTTAGACATAATTCCTGCATCAGTTATCCTGGGTTCAGTTTCTCCATGTAGGCTTTTCATGTAGCTGTTTGAGTGTTCAGTGGTCCCAGCCAACTTGGACTTCGTGTGGTCACCTAGTTTGTTTGTGGGGTCTTTTTAAACGCTTGCTAGACTCTCCGAACCTGGTGTCTACCGCTCGCTCTTGGATGCCCTGCTCATCACACCTGTCGCTAAGCCTTCTCTGCAGGCAATGGGACCCTCCAGGAAGTCCATAAGTGCTCTGGAGTTGCCAAAGAGCAAAAGGTATTGTCTGAGCGTGGTGCGCGGTTGGCAGTTTGTACTCACAGGAAACTGGCTTCTCCTTCAAAGCATGTTTCTGTCATCTGCACACTTGAAGCAGCGTGCTTGTTCTGGTCTTTGGCACAAGGTCACCAACCCCAAATCCTACTGGCTTCACGCCTTTGCAGAACTAATCTCCACCCTGGTCCTGCTGATGGTGTTTGGCAAGTCCACCATACTGAGGGTTTCCTCACCCACATCAAGTGCCCTTCTAACGTGCGTGATGCTGTTTGTGTTGTCGTGAACCTCTGAGGGAGTGACTGTCACTCTAAACAGCCAGCTAGAGAAGAAACAAGATACTCTGGCTTGAAACCTCTATCCGGGTGAATTGTTTGCAACATTTCCTTGCGCAAGCAAGCAGTGTGTTGGGTTGCAGGGGTGCTCCAGGAACAAAGAGCTGCTATTTTTCAAAGCTCGCTTTTAATGTATAAAATCAAATAACTGGTATGCAGTCTAGCAAATAACTATTTAAAAATTATTTGCTGTCTGGGCCCTTTGTTCCAGCGCTGATTCTGTTCAGTGCACAGGACTGTTTGTTCTCATTTCCTGACCGCAGCTACGTTAGCGCTTGCTTCAGTGGAAAGCTGCTTTTATAACTTCAGCCGTAAAGGGAGAAGTCTGTTTGGTTATTTTACAGGGCAGTATGTATTAAGTTGTGCTAAGGAAGAAAGAATTTGTGGATTTTCATGTACTTGTTTGCATTTTCACAAGAATTAGACCATGCTAGGGATAAGGCCAAATTATAAGTAGAGCTGAGATCCACTTGATGTAGAAACTTCTGTTGAGTAACAAGAATTAATTCTTTCTATCCTGTTTCATGGTTTCCAAGGTCACTTCAGTCACTAGAAAAGGCTAAAGTAGTACTAACCTTGGGGAGGGAAAACAGAAGTTTATTACACACAAACAATCTTAAGCTGTGTCAACATTTTTAATGTTGTGGTATATCCACTTCAAAAAGAAAAAAAAAGGAATATTAACAGAATTGTAGTGATATAAAACAACTTTGAATACAAATTTTATTTTTGCTGCTGGATGTTACTTACTGGAAAAGCTTTTTATGTACACATTCAAAGAGAAAACATTCCTATGAGTCCTGATACCTGTCTGTGCATTCCAGGTGAAGCCCAGACCGTGCTGCCAGCAAGACTTTATTCTTAGCTGTGGTGTTTTTTTGATGATACTTTATTAGAGCTAATNACAAATACCAGGCAAATACAGGGAAAGAGGGGTAACTCAAACAGTACTATATATATATACACCCAAGGAAGACAGATAAGGCACTGTATTACCCAAAATACAGGAGCGCCCAGCCCCGAGCTGTGATCCTTCTCCCCACCACCTGCCCCACGAGAGACTGACCCGGCCGGAGAAGAGACTGCACCAAAGAGACTGCACCGAAGGAAGACTGTCCAAAGAGAGTGTGTCCCAGAACTTCCTCCCTCACTCTTATATCCCACGTGATGTGAGATAGTAGGGAATACCTCTTATTAGTCAATGTATGTCACCTGACTCGTTTCCCAGGAAGGCCTAAAAAACAACAAACCTAGCCAAAGCCTAAAATTTAAACTACCACAGTTACACGAATGGAAACTTTCTCCTATATGTTTATTCATTATTTGCTCACCATATGGGAAGAAACTCTCCTGGTTTTGAAGATTTGTTTTTAGAGCTGCACTCCCTTACTTCCGCTGGAAAGCTGAGATTCCTAAGTGGCCCCATTCGGTTGCTGTCACTTACAAGTACATGGGACTGTCTGTTAGGAAAGGCAGGAAGCAGTGGAGAACTTCTTTCATTCTTCCATAGTTTGGTCTTCCAACTGACAGAGCTGGAGAGGGATGTGCCAGGAAGGCAGAAGGAACACTGGGCGTAGAGAGCCCATCTAAGCCTGCCCAAAAGACCGTATCAGTATTGGATATATGAAGATCCAGTTTGAATTGCTTGAAATAAACATGCATGGATTATTACGGGGTTTAAAATGTAATTTTTAAACTTGTAAAAAATGAATTTTCTCTTAAGCCATTGCAATAGCCAAGTTATCCTGGTTAATAAGGTCATAAAGGAAGCATGTAATTTTGAGGCTGGTAGGGACACCCTAAATAGCATATGAATTGAAATTTGGGAAATGTGATGTAGCAGTACAGTTATTCTGAGAACATTATGCGGAAACAGCATTTTTTTAGAAGATTTTTCTGGAAATAGCTGATGTTGATCTGAAGATATCATACAACATATGAGGGTAATGATTTCTGGTTTCCATATTATCATCCGTAGCCCTGAGTTGCCAGCACTGGTAAGGAAGAAAAGGTTACCAGTAGATGAAGTTGTAGAAATGGAGCTTTGTGGTGTCTGGTCCTAATAAATAAAGGAGCACAGCCCTTCCTGTATGGCTTGAGAAAGATGCAGGAAAAGGAGATAAAAAGAGATAAATATAGTGTCATTAACTACATATTCTCATTGAATTTCAACAAAGATAAAGCAAAACTAATCAATTATGTCAGAAAAAAAATTAGATTTGAGAGAAATGTACCCATTGAGTGTGAGAACCTAGGTATTAAAATGTCTTTTCATTACACTCCATCTAGTGATGTATTGTAATATGTACACAGATGTAATGCTGAAAAGGTATTTTAAATGGCAGCTCACTTCATCCCACAATAAAATAGTTGATAAGGAAGGAGAGCTGAAATCTTACGTCCACGGATATATGATAGTATATACTAGACTGTCTTGTTCAAAACAGTAATTGGCTCAACCAAGAAAGCCAAGTAAATAAACTGCTTTGGAGTCTGCATTTTCTGGCTCTATCTTGTATAATTTTCATGAAAAGGTAATGAATCTATTTTACCAAGGTAGCTTAGGTTTCTTTGCATTATCTCTGGGGAAAAACTCAAGAAGATTGTAGATATAACAAAAGCTTCATGTTGTTTTCTTCTGCAGTAACGTTGCTCTAGAAATATTTCCCTTTTATCCCTCTCACTTCACTTTCTCTGCTCCAAAATGCTGGGTGTCTTAAACTGCTCTGTACTCCGTAGCTGCCAGGGAACTTGACCTTTTTCTGACTTAGTAACTGGCCTTAAATGGTTCTAAAAATCCACACGTTTTCTTCCCCACCAGACTCCTCAGTAATGGCCTTTTTTTGGGGGTTTATAATGGCCATGAAATCTTTCACTAAACTAAGTGTTTCATGCTGATGGCAACAGAGATAGCCTTAAGTTTATGGAGCTTGTGTGTTTTTCACAAACAACTCATATGCTACAAAGGAAATGATGTGTTTAATATCTTGCATGTTCAAGAATTGGAGCTCTGCCTTAAAATTACATTCCAAGGCAGAAGCACAGTGAAATGTTGGGAAACACCGGCAAGAATGGGTGTTGACATGGCTTTTGTTTTTGACTTGGGTTTTGGTTTATCTTCCTGATAATTATGCCACATACAATTACTTTAAAAAAAGGATAATCTGACCTTGTGAGATGAGCACTGATGTTAATTCTGAGAGAATACTTATTCTGAAGGATGCTTTAGTTGTTTCTGTTAGAGCTCTGCTTACAGAAGGGTTACATACTCCCTCCCTGTAACTTGATATCGAAATAACCTCCACCCAGATGACTTTCTCTGCTCTTTCTTTTTATTACTTTATTTTGCATTTCTTTTTTCTTGCATGTTACTGGAGCACTGTTAGGTTAACATGAAAAGTAAACACTTTCTGAGACTATGAGTTTGTAGGTGGGGTTGGGAACAAGGTCAGCGCTCAGTGTTTCTCGTCTTCTGTTTCTCTATTGTTACACCAGAAAACGCTTGCAAAAAGGCATGTATTTCCCCTGCTCGTGGAATTTTGTCATCATTCTCATACCTACCTTTTTCTGGTTTCCTATATATATATATCTTGAACTATCATGTACTTTGATACTGGACAAAATGTGTCACATGATTTGTGCAACTTAAACAACAAAGCTTAAAACACGAAATTGAGACCTGAGATCCATGTTTTTTCTCAGCTGTGCTAATATTGTGCTGTAAAGCTTTGGAGGAACATTTGTATAACAGTTTACTTACAGGGTTTGTCTGCTTGGGATTAACAGACAGCCATGAGGCAGCAATATGTAGGGCTAGGGAAGTCTTATTTTTGTTAAATTATTTTGGCTTTAAAAGACATAAAGTGGAATCGAGACTATCGTATTGTACTTGGTTGTGCCAGAAACCAGTAAGAATGATTAGCTCACTTTTTTTTTTTCTCTTTTTTTTGTATGTGTGTTGTTTTGTTTTTGTCATGGGGAAAATAACCCCAGAGAATTCCTGGTCATGCAAAGAAACTGTTTATAAACTGTCCATTATACACTACATGACTGGTCCTGTCAACAGGTTAGTCTCAGAACAAGTTAGTCTAACAAGTTAGTTAAAATATCATTTATATCCAGAGAACTATTCCGAAAATACTGATACACCAGACTGAGCTCAGAGCTCAGGTGATGATGTTTACAGATGGATAGCCAGTATCTTGGGCTTGCATGGGGAAACAGTCCATTCAGATCCCTTGAACCTGCCTGGGAAAGTCCAGGAGTCTTGACCCTTGTTACCTTTTTATTGCACTTAGAAGTTAGATGACAGTAAGCTGAATTCCTTTTCAGTTAGGACCATAACGTCATCTTTGTCTGTTAACAACATGGCACAGAGTTGACTTCTCTGAAATTTGTGTGAAGAAATTCTGGGTGGTATTATACAGGAGTTTCAATGGAAGGACAGAGGGAGGATAAGGCATCTGTAGCCTTAGACTATGTGTTTTACTTCTCTGGGTTTTTTTATCTTTTCCTTGTTTGTTTGTTTTTTTTTGGGTGGGGGGATGGGAGGATGTGGGGTGGGGAACAGTGGACAGAGAGGCAAAGCATCAAAAGCTCTAAATACACTCAGAAGGATTTTCCATTGCAAATTTCTTAAAATTCCTCTGAAATGTGTTCGGCCTAGTCTCTGAAAAACTGGTGCTTATTTCATTTGTGACCTGGACCCACTTCCTCCACCACAGGAGGAGGAATTATTACTTGCTTTTTCTAGGTTTTTCTGGATTTGATTTGTTTGGTTTTTTGGTTTGGTTTGGTTTGTGGGGGTTTGTTTTGGTTTGGTTTTTTTTGGCCAGTTTCCACAGTGCTTTTCTTGATGAGGAAAGTGTAAGTCTGAGGAGCCTTTTGTGAACTCTGGACAAAGTTTGCACTGACACTGGAGCCCTGTGTGTGTCCCCTGGCCTCAGACTGGCTCCCCAGAAGGTTGTGTGTTTTCCATGCATGCGCTTACTCTGATAGAAAAAGGCTACACTGTGTGATAGGAGTTGTTCTCCATGGAATTTCGGGAGTATCTGTTATATATGGGTTAACATATGTAAAAGAGAGATTTGTCTTTGGCTTCCTTCTTTGCCAGGCATTCTTCTTGGGTAGTTTTTGCGATCTGTTTCCCTTGCAGCTCACTTCGAGAATTAGTTTGACTTAATCTTCCCATAGCTTATTAATCAAACTTATTATAGGTTTTTAGCATGCAAGACTCATGTTTTACCGTTTCTTCATTCTTGCCATGCTAAAACTGCTTGCCAAAAGCTTGGCAGCAGAGCATTCACATCTTGCAGGGAATGTTGCCTTGCAGGGATATGACTCTCGGTTGCATTATCTTCATGATGAAAAACTCATTTTTGCTGTAAGTATCAAGTGGAGAAGAAGTTGTTTAAGAGTTAAAATGTTAATGCTAGACAGAAGATAGGTGTTTCATTAATAATAGTAGAAGTTCTGATATTGAAATGTGTTTGACCTGAACCTGACCAATGAGTGTCAGCTGGGAAGTCTGAGGAAGTATTCACATCGAACTAGGTCAGTAATAAGGTTTATCATTCCTTCCTCGGTTTCCTAGTGATGACACTGAAAAGCAGATGAGAGCTTTCTTCCATAACCTAGTAGTATTCTTGAATTTCAGTATATATTTGTGTCTCTTCAAATCGTGTAGTTTCTAGATAGTGAAACTTGGGTCATCGTTGTACAATATCCTGGTGAGTTACAAAATATTAGTTGGGCTAATTGAGGGTATTGTACAGCCACTTTGCAGAAGGTAAGCGTGCTTCTGAAAAGATCCATTGCTGTATTTATAAAGATGGATAAAAATAATTGAAATTTGAGTGTTTCTCAGTGTAGAAGAGCATAAAGTAAGTTGTCGAGAAATTAATTTTGTGGCATGAATTTTAAGTTCAGCATTTCAGACATTGAAACTCTCAAGAGATGCTGCTGAGGGAGCAGCATGTCTTTGAAAAGTGAGACAAAGGTGACTTTATCTTTCTACAGAGAGCGCTGCGTGTGCACTCCCAGTCAACTGTGTGATTGGAGGCTGTAACTGAGGAAAAATCATGCATGTATTGTTTCATGTAGCCTACCACAGGTGGGCAATATCACACAGTAGAGACTTTCCAAGCTGCTGTAGCAGCCTGCCTGTTAAATTAACAGGCTGTGGTGGTGGCTCAAGTTTATTCAACTCATGCTTGAAAGAACCAGACAGAGAGTACAAAGGACATCCAAGACATGTCAGAAGTTTTACCCCGAGGCCACCACGATTGCCTCTGTCAGAGTGATAGCTTCAAGTCTTTCCCTTGGGAAGCTTCTTGCCTAAATAGATTCCTGGCACATAAAGCTGCCAGGGGTGATTAAAAAAAATCACAGGTAGTTTATATCTGGGTTTATAATTGTCCTTTAGGTTGGGGTCATTAGGATTTCACCTAGTTTCTAAATGAAAGCCTAAGTGTCTCCAATAATCTGTTGCTTCAGGAGATCCCACTATGGGCCATTCACTTAAGAGGTGTACTTGACAATTCTTGTGGACTCAGAATATACTGCGATACCATGAACTAGCATACCATGTCATTCAGAAGCCATAGAATTAAACCACAAAAATGGCAATGGTAGTTTCCAATCAGCATTACAATCATGTAATGTGGGTGTGTGGTCAGAGTCTGCTTCCTTACCTTCTCCTACCAGCAGGGTGCTCTTTTTGCGAGTCTTAGGTCCATTTTGCTTGTGGCTACTATACCACTTTGCATAGCACAAGACAGCTGCTGACTCAGCAGGATTTTCTTATTTATGATAGATGATTTGTATTATTTATGATTCCTATGTTCCAGACAAAGGCAGTAAAGAGGTGCTAGACTGGAAAAGCAATTTGACTAGCAGAAATGAATCTCTTGGATGGAGAAGGAGGAAACTTTCTTTTTTTAGCACCAACAGTGTTAATGAGGAATTCTTAAAGTTGCACTGGGACTCTGACTCAGAATGGGTTTGGTAGGTTGTGTGTCAAATGTACTCAACAGTACAGAAAGCCGTTTCTGTAACAATGAAGTTGCAGACACACACTTTTTTCTTGGGGGGAAGCCAATCCCAAACTACCTTGTCATCTTCGACTGCTGAGCTGATACTTCACAGCAGAGGATATTTCCTTATCCTTTTTCTTTCAGTCTGCAGTAGCGCTTTTATGCAGTGTATCTCCAGTTCCTCAAAATCTGCTGTAATAAAGACTTGTATCCTAAGCCTTTAGGGAGACTAATGTGTGCTTTCAGTGCCTCCATTCGCACTATACAAATGTCTCTAAGTATATTTTCAGCATTTGGACATAACAAAATGCAGGGTCTCACTTTGTGCTTCACTGGGCTTGTGCGCACTGTGTGTAGCAAATCCATCAGCAAAAGTTCAGCACAGCTACCACTGTTACCAAAAGCCTACAATCGCAGTAGCTGTTACCCATTAAACTGAGCGTTCTGATCTATTCCCTAAACTGTGGATCATTTTTTTTATTCCTTACCCAGAAGAAGATCCTAAACACATGAATTATTTACTCTGTAAATTAGAGACAAAAAAGACCAAGGTTATGAACTTGTGTTTTGGCCTCATGTTGTGTTCAAGTTCTTGCATGTCATATGGACAAGGCAATATTTTGTGCGTGCAACACTTGTAAAGCAAAAATAGGTCATGGACTTTTACTTAACGAACTTAGCATGATCTATAATTCTGTGAATGATCCCAGTGAAATACACATAGTGCTCGTGTGCTGCGAATTTCTTTTCCTTCAATAGAGGAAAGGATACAGGGCTTCTAGTGCGTTAACTGATGAGTTTTCAAATTGTGCAAAATATGTATTTTGAATGATTTTGGCTGTATTTTGCAATGTTGTTGAGTTAATTTCCTGGTTTTGTGGTACTTTCGGTTTGCAAATGACCTTCATTAGCAATTACTCCTCTACTTTGAACATTTCAAATTAAAATATTTGTTTTCAGCTTCCCAAAGGCATTGGAGAAATGAAAAATTTTCTTGCTGGCAGTGTAATTAGTGGCGACTTACACTCTATGTGAATTGTTATTAAGCTCAGTTTTCATCATGTGTGTTTTTTAAGAGCTAGAAGAGTTCTGCTAACCCTTAAAATATAAAAGCAGCTGTAAACTGCTCTAAAGAGTCAATATAAAATATTGTGCACACTGTTTAATGAATAAAGAAACTTAGAACTCTTTTGAAATACTTAATCATTTGAGGGAGCGGTGGCCTATAGTACGAAATTGCATTTAATTTAGTCACTTTTAGATTGATGATTTTTATTAAGATGTGCAAGTATAATCTGATTATATGAGTATTTCCCTAGTTCCAACATTAAAAAAAAGGTATTGAAAAGGTTTGCGAGTGTACCAAATTTACAACAAGAGTTCTACTTTAACCTGTATCATGTTGACACTTAATTATTTTAAATGGAAATTGGGAAGGGATTTAGTTGACTGTATTGACTTCTAGCAGACATTACTCCAGTGTCAAGTGTCCAGTTCTTAAAAAACAGCTTGAATGTATTGTGTACTGCCGCACTGTTGGTGATGACAGAGCAGTGGGTGCTGCTTTGTTGCAGCGGGGTGAGGGAATGTCGCTCGACATCTCCATTTTGCAAATTGTCTTGTTCTAGCAAGAGGCGCGTTATTTATTCTCCCCTTGTTTCTGAACAGTGATTCCCTGGAAGCTACCCAGCCCTCTGCTATTACAGCCACCCCGGCGAGGAGCATGCCTGCCTGCCAAGACAACGTGGATGTGAGACCTGCTCCCGCCAATACCACATCTGCTGCAGCCCTCAAGCCAACGGGACCCTTGGGTTCTGCCAAGGGCTGGCAGCCTGCAAACCAAGCAGGTAACTTTCAGAGAGGGTTTTTCTTGTTCGTTTAAAGACCTTTGGGTAGCTCAGGAAAAAATACTTCACCTTGAGTGTAAAAACAACAGGCTTCAAATCACCACTTGTGGGTTCTGAGTACAGGCCAGTTTGCTTAGAAAAGAGGATAAGAAAAACCAATTCAACCGTTTTAGTAAACCAGTAGCCCTTTGTAAGTAGCCTCACAAATGTAATTTGTTTCACAAACAAACAAAATCAGATGTCTCTGACCTCTATTAAAAGCATTTATACTAACAAATTGTATATCTATACCTCACAGTTTCAGCTTGGTGCTTCCCACATAGCTGTAAATACAAGCATATTCCCTGCTATTTCAGGAGTAGGAATATCAACAGATGTGTTTGCCAAGTGATCTTGTCAGAAGTTAATTTAAAGAAAAAAGATAAAATACTAAAACATTAGAGTGTGTATGTATTTCACATCTGTAGGTTTTATTTGAGGAGAGTGCCAGATTATAGGTTTGTGTTACAGAGATTTGTGTAAAGGTGAGTTCTGGAAAGGACAATTCACATAGCTACTAGCTTTGAATGTAGGTTGGTGATTCTTGCCCCATATAATCCACATCAGAATGTCTTATGTGTTGCCTAACGAGGCATGG
>VWZG01006230.1:0-14828 GCA_013396735.1 Grallaria varia
ATTCTATGAAAACAAACCCCAAAACATCAGGGAAGCTGTCTGAAAAGGTCCTGTATAATTAGTCTTCTAATATACATCTGAAAGCCCATGAATCTTATTAAGATGATAATTATGACATGATTTTCATCAAATTATAGTAAGTAACAATAATGTCAGTATTCTTACATGTGTGCTAAACACGTTTCCAGTCTTCATGATTAATTTCCAACTTTCAACAAGTGTAGATTGTGAAAACAGCCTAGTCACAGGCATCATTACCCAGTTGAAAAGCTGATATTGCATGATATTGTGTCAGTAGCAAATATTTCAATCACTGTTTGGTTAAGCAGTAAACTTCAGTTATTAAAAACCCACTTGCTAATTAAATCTTGATCCATTGTGCAATTAAGTAACAGCTGACAAGACATTTCTAAATAAAACTAAAATATTACTCAGAAGCAGAACTAGATACCAGACTGTTTTTGATCAAGATTCAGTATCTTCAGAAAGGAGTGATGTCAGCATCTTTCATCAGTATCCTTGTCACTTAGTATTCTGTTTTGTTCTAATGCTATTTAGCAAATGAGAGCCCTCAAAATGCTCCTAATCCAGCAAACTCAGATCACTCAGGAGTTTGCTCTGATATTCTTAAGCGGACAAAACTGATAGTGGGTTTAGAATGTCATCAGGTCTTGTTTTTCCTGGTTGTATTCTCCAAACAGTGCTGTCAAGAATACCAGAAGCTGTTTAAAACCACACCTTCTGTAAGACTTTAAATCACTGAAGGAGGCTGATCCCAGCCACTGCTCATTACCACCCAGACTGTCGAGCAAAGAATTAACCGTGTTAGTCACCAGAGGAGTACAGTGTGCAATCATCATTCAAGTTCTTTAATGATGAGACCATATGTAAGTCACTGCAAGTACTGACAGACCTGTCAGTTTCACCCATCATGAGGAGTCAAAACTGTATTAAATACTGTCAAAGAGAACCGTGGCTGTTTCTGATCTTGCACTTCCACCACAGATGGAAACTTCTTTCTGGAATAAGGTTTAGAGTCATCTCATCTCATTGCGTATTCCAGCTATGTTTGTAAACTCATCATGAGATTTTACAACTCCATACAGATGCTTAGAGCAAAATATGGAGAGTGTATTTGTACAAAATTGTGGTTGTAACATAGTCCATGTCATGTTCTTGTTCCTGATTTCAGTATCTCCATTTTAGAGCCATAGTAGAGGTTATCCTGAGGGGGACCTCAGAAAGCTTGATTTGTCAGACACACATCAGCAGGGAAGGACCACCAGGGAGAAAGAGAAATAATATCTGCAGTTGCATCTGTAAAAAGTATCTAGTAAGAAAGTACAGCCTCTTTCACCTTTGCAACACTTTTAAAATTCATTAACAGTGAAGGCATCATTCTTCTCACTTTGATATAAGTTATGTTTGGGAAGTAATGAGCTTTATATTAGCTCATGGACAATATAATTAAAGTATAATTATTATTTACTTTATTATTATTGCAAAATACTGTGATTCTGCTTATTTGTTACTTTTTAGTATCATAGGCTGCCCCATCTCCTGTTTAGTTTTGCAGACAACACACTTAGAAATTTCTGCTGTGTTTTTATAAATTTCTTGTCGGTGCTGTTAAATTACATCAAAATAGAGAACAAAGGTTATGGACACAACTGCTGGTCTACCCCTTAAATTTCATTACATAGGGCTAGAATCAAAATTTACTGAAGTCATGGAGAATTTTTTTATTGACTTTGGATCAGGCTATAAATTCTTATTAAAAAACCACCTCTGCTGATTCTTTGTCTTCCGTGTATTGTATGCTGTGTGATCTATGAATAATTCCAGTCACGATTTCTTTCTCTAATATTAAGGTACTGTTTCTGATGTCAGCTTTGACTGGGTAATAATATCAGCTGAATGAATGATAAGAATTCAAAGCCATTGCGGCAGGCTGAGCATTAATAACAGTAATGTCTAAAGAGGAGGACTAATACGTTTAAAATAAAAAGTGGAAGTCGAAGTAATTTTTCATTTCAGTAGAACAAATGAATGGGATGAATGAAGCATACAATCCCAATGCTTCATAAGATACAATTTAATAGTAATTTGATGATCTGTGTTCTGTTTATTTTGACCTTCCTGATATGTGGGAAAGGCTTTCACCAGCCAAAGTAGAGAATTCAATGAAAACAGAGACTTTGAGTGCAATGACTTTCAGTGAGGGAAGCACTATTTTACAGACCTGTATCTAGGTGCAACATTTTCCTGCAGTACACTCATCACGACAAAACTGAGAGTGTGAATCAAGATTCCTGGATGTTTGGAGCTAGCTTTGTTCTAACTTTGTGCTTGGCCACTGAAGAGTTATTTAAAAGAATAAAAAACCCTACATTATGTACTTCCTTAATTCTCTTTAGTTTTCTCATGAGTCAACAAACTGTGCACAAAACAATTTATTTTATGACTAATTAGAGAAGCTAATGCCTGAACATAAATCTGCAAAATCTCTTGCAAGCCCCTTGTTTTCCAGAAAACCATTACAAAACAATTACACATCCAAAGCACCTTACTAAAGATTGTTTTCTTCGGCTGTTGCACAGACTGCAGCAGCCAGCTAATTACCTGTGCTGGCTGGAGCACGGTGCTAACAGGGCGATGTGGCTTCCTGTTCTTGGTGGCTCATTCAGAGTTTACTTGTGTGTTTCTGCATAGCTCTGCACTGTGCCACAAGAATACATATGGGATTTCTGTATTTGAATTATTTGCCAGACGCAGTGTAGCAATGGGGAAGAAAACATAACATTATTCTTCACAAAGCTTCACAAAGCTTCTAAGAAAAAGCTCTTTCAACTTACTAAAAATCTGAGCATGTTATCTAGCTTGTCATAGAGTCCATAACAAAATTTCATCAATTTTTTGTGGCATGAGATTGAAGGCTGAAGTAATAGCGTAGAAAGGATCATTATGTTTCAGAATAAAAAGTAGGTTTTCTTCATGGTTTTCTGTAAATGTAGCTAAAAGCAATCTTAGGTTATGTTTTATACTATAACATAAAAAAAGATTCCATCTCTCATGTCCCATTCACCAACAGAAGTAATCTTTGCTTGAAAGTAACAGGAAAAGTAATTTTCACTGGTACTGTCAAAAAGTACATGACATATATGTTAGAATTAAATGACAGTCTCCATATTTACACTACCACACACAAACCATCTATTGTATGGACACAAACTTCACTCAGAAACCTATAATTGGACAATAACTACAATCATCTATCTCTTTAGGGATCATGTTTGATAAAAAGTCTGAAGAACTGCCTGCAGATAAAAAGGTTTTTACCCCATTAAATACCAGTTCGAGTGCACCAAACCTCCATCCTGTTGTGGACAGCTCAAGGTCCACCAGCCCATAACCGGTGGTGGGTTGCTCCTTGGTTCAAGGTCCACCTGCTTTGCTTTGTTGTGGGTTGGGTTCTGGCTTACAGCTCGAAGCCTGGCAGACTGCTCTTACGCCTTTTATCTCTGAGTGCTGGCCGTGGCCAGCATGGAACTCCATAGCCTGCTGTTTGGCTTGTGACACTTTTTACTTCCTTTTGGTGCTTTGCTAAGGAGGTTTTATTTAGTTTATCTGTCCTGGACAGCACCATTTTATATCCCTGCTGCTCGGATGACCACCATCTCCTTGAATTATTGCCACCTCTAGTTCTCCATAGCTGAGTATTTTTGAATTCTTTTACCCAGGAAATACAATTTTTTAACTGAACTCCCTCATCCAAATCTCTTCCATGAAATCCCGAATAAGGGGATAGGGTCAGGTTAATAGTTTCTAGAGAGTCACTTTTCCCAGAAGGGTTCAGGAAGAATGGAGAGGGAATACACAAGGATACACAAAGAAACGCTGCTTAGAGTGGTGCTTCTGGTTGAATCCATATGCTAATTACTTGTACTTCAGTTGGACACTCATAAAGTTAAAATGCCAGTGTTAGCTTACTACAGCAATACTGAGTGTACATATACTTCACAGGTGTAAAAGAAAATGTAGACAGCATGTCTGAATTCACTTTCATGAATCTTCATTCATAAAACTATCTTTTAACAAGATAACTAGGATAACTTATTAAAAATAAAAAATGTTATTGAATCTGACTGTCTTTTAAGTTATGTATTCCGTATATATATGCAAAAACTATGCTGTAGGAATTCCAAAATTAAGCATTCTCCCACTGCCCAGGTCAGTGTCTCTGTTTCCTGGCAGAATACATGGTCATAGATCTGGTTTCAAAAGTTCCTCTGGTGGCTTCCTGCTAAACACTGTCAGCAGTATAAGCTTTAGACCACATTCCTCTTTCTTAGATCACCACTGACCACAGCAGAAGTAGGAATTATTCCAGCCATATGATTCAGTTTTCTGTATCTTGACAAATCATGACCAGCTACAGTGTGACTGACTGCAGAATATCCTGAATAAAATATACTGAGTTGGAAGGGTCCCACAAAGATCGTCGAATCGAACTCTGGGCCCTGTACAGGACAGTACCAAGAATTACACCCTGTGCCTGAGAACATTGTCCAAATGCATTGTACAAATTGCTTCAGGCTTTTCCCAGAGACTACAGTTCCACAGGAGCCACTGCAGGTGTGCAGTAGATTTGACATAAGTCTAACATACCCAGCATGTGCAGTGTGTGTGCAAGTTCAACATGCTTGTGCTCATGGCACTGGATCTGCCACTCTGGGATCTGGCTCATGGTCTTTATGAATCGTAGGAAACACAAAATATGTTGGGCCAAGTCTCAGAGAAAAATCTTGATGACCTGACAGGAGAGCAGGTCTGGCTCTCATTCTAGCTTTGTGCCTCCTAACATCATGGCACATGGGAATTGAAATTCAGTGTGGGCTTATATACTGCTGCCTGGAGAAAGGGCAGTATGTCCTCATCTTTCCTGCAGCACACAGTGCAGATGCCGGCTCAGAAAGCAGGATGGAGAGGGAAGATGATTGGATTCTAAACTTGCTAAATGAATTCTGGGATGTAGCCAAATCTGTAACAACTCTGTTCTTCTTTTCCCTGTCACTAAAATGTTAATTTCTTGCCAAGGGTGTTAAGAGGTTTATTTAATAATTTTTACTAATATACTTTAATGCCTTGAAAAGTGGCTTAGGAAAGAAAAGTATTATTCAAAGTCAGTGGAAGAAGAATGGCTACTAATTGCATTACAGTAGAGTCAAATTATCTGATCCATCATGCAGATTACATGGGGAGACATGATGCCTCCCTCGGAGTCAGTGGGAGAGGAATGATCATTTTCTGCATTACTATAGAGTCAGATGATATGGTCCATTTTGTAAGTTGTATACAAAGGCACAACATCTCTCCGGATGCTTTATAACTCTTATGACTTCTGTGGCATCTATTACATTACTGTGAGCATTACATTTATGCCATATTTTAGCAACAAGGAAGCCATTTAAAGAAAAAATAAGTAGGAGCACAAAATTAATAAATATACATTAGTATAATATAAAAATAGATTGATATATGTATGCCTTTGGAATAAAGTAGAAATACTTTTTGTTTGAAATAATGTACATTTTGGTTAAAAAAACTTAAGTGTTTTGCTGCTTCTGCACTGGAATGTCTAGTTTTACAAAAACAATCTGGAATATGCAGACAAATTTGTAAAATCATGTTCATCCATACCACCAAACAGCTATATACAAAGAGCTTTGATGTGAGGCTGTTCAAGGTCATGTTTTATTCTGAACTAAATACAAATTCTGTGTGTGCAGTTACAGTGCTGGTAAAGAGCATTTAATCGAGGAATCACATAATTTATGGAGTAAAAGTCCATTTCAGTAATTATAAAGAAATATTTCATACCTATGACCTATTAACAGATTCATAATAAGAACATTTAAAAGTTGAGACAGTCAAAAATAGGCAGGTTTGCTCTATTGTATACCATCAACTGATTTTGTCAAAGTGTTCTCCTGACCTTCCCTGCACCCTTCAGCCAGTGACTGTCACAGAGGGGAAAATCATCACTCCCATATGGTACTACTGGGGGAGAGGGAAGCAGCCAGTAGTATTGAGAAGAATCCCTGCACCCTGATGTGCCCAGAGGTGCAGGTGTTTCTACAGGTGGAGAAGTGAAGATAGAAGAATTGCACATTACTCTGCTGTCTCAGGCTTCTCCGTCAGCAGCCTGAGGGATTCACACCTGTGGCTGCTGCTGCTGCTGCTGCTGCTGGCTGCTGCTGCTGCTTGGGTGCCTGTGGCAAAGCAGGGTGCTGGGATGAGTGCACCCACTGCCCCTGCTCTTGGTGAAGTCAAACAGCAACCTCGGTGCTGATCCCGAGAGAAATAAGGCGCAGAGATGGAAGGAAGGGGCAAGGGAGGGGCCTTGAGAGGTGCCTGAGGTGTAGTCAGCTCCAAACTTTCCTGTGAGCAATGAAGGCAATGTAATCCTTCTCTTCTAGTTTGTAACCTAAAAAGCTTAAGAACTTGCAAAACGGCTTTTTCTCCACTGTTGTGTTATTAGGGTTTTTTTCACTAGTCATATTTTCAGTGTACTTGTGGGAATTTGACATTATTAAGACCATAAGCCTTTTCAAATTCGAGAGCAATTAGCTAGCACTTGTGTTCAAACGGTTTCAGAGACTGAAGGCAGATATCTGGGAAGATCCTTCTCCTGGAGAAGGAGGAGGGAGGAAGGGAGAGAGACCTCCTCTGGCTGGAAGAAGATATGTGGAGAGGCAGAGAAGACTTGAAGCCTTCTGCATGGTCAATACAATTACAAAAGCAAGAAGGTTACTCTCTGCATGAGCTGTCTTAAGGGAAATGAGATATTCAACTCTCCCTGCCTGGCAGAATTCTCAAAGGATGATGAATGATGAATCCTTGCTGGACACTCACATATGGCAGGAGGGATGTGAATATTGTAGGAAGCTGAATATGAGAGTATGTTTCTTTTTGGATAACTTTTGCCAAGAGGTTGATTAGATGAGTTGACACATCTTAACGTTCAGTTCTTCAGGGAACTGCAATTTAAAAAACTGGTTTTCAGGAATGTTCTGTGTGAACTTTGATGGAAATAGATTCTAGCCAAGGCTTTTAAAATAGTCCAATTCTTTGCCTTCAATGTTTTAGGAGCTTATTTTTCCTAAAACTCTGGAGAGCATTAACTTGAAATCAAATAAAAGTGTTTCCATACACTGTGGCGATCAGCAAAAAAATTACATTTCTTACTGGGAGACTGTATTGCACTAACAGTTAAGATTTTATTTCATGGAATATTAATGAGGGTTGTAGAATAAGAAAATATTTTTTTTCCACAGCTGAATTATTAGTGGGTTTGTACTGAGTTGCAGGATATCAATATTATCTTTACATCAGTAATGCCTTTCTAACCTCAATTAGCAGGAGATCAGAAGCAGCGCTCTGAATCTTTCACTGAAATCCAGTTGTCAGCTACGTAAATGACTTTATAAATGTACCCTGAAAATGGAAATGGTTTATGCAAATTAACTCAAACCACAGGGTGCGAAGTAGGAAGGGTAAGAATAACTCAGTAGTGTTGGGAAGCATCATTGGACTCCACATGAATGGAAAAGCATCCCCTGGAGACTCAGCTGAATTCCATCAGAGGGAGGAAAGGAGAACTAGCTAACATTTTCAGGAGTGCCAGGGTAGGAGAAGGACATCTCTCCAACTCACCCCCTTTCCTTGTAAAAATATTTTTTTCATTCTCTGAGTGTTTCTCTCATGTAAAAAGAAGCATGATTTTTAACATATGCTGAAGACCTGGAAAAACCCTACTACAAATGAAAATAGATTTAAACATAAGACACTAATGTCTCTCACTCCTTACTGGTAGTTTGCTCTTAAAAAGGTTTGGAAAGAAATGCAAGAATCCTGGAAACCATTCGCTTTGAGTTATTTCAGAGCTGATAGCCTGGCAAGAAGAAATATAAATCTATTTCCTTCTTTTACAAGTCCTGAACATTTGCTAATATTTAGTATTTTATCTGTTATATTAAAGGCTTATCATGAATGTCTGCTCTAAATCTGCTTTAGTCATTGATTATTAATGTTTCACATACTGTCATGTGAGACATTATTACTCAATGTCTTCAGTAGGTTTAACTCAGTAAAATCTGCAATTATTCCTCCTTGGACAGTTTTATTTTGCCTGCGCTCATGCAACTCAGGTGGAATTTCGGATCAAAGAGGTATTAAGGGAAGTATCATTACTGACCTTAAAGAAAGCAGAATTTAGATCCTGAATTGAGAATGAATAGCTGAAAGAGGATCTGAAAGAGGACCAGAAAGCTCTCTAATGTGCAACAGATGCAGGTGTTAGGTGTTAGCTTGTACATATGTAATAGTATAACTAAAAAGATACACCTTCCTCAGTTCTAACACCCATATTTTTCTTCTGTAAAGAATAGTGGTTCTGTCCTAGATGCTTTCTTAAGAGATTTACTGATTCTTTTAAACTATTGATTTTAAGAAGTTGATAACCTTCTGTTCAATGAATCGTAGTTTCTGTCAAGATAAATGAAAATAGCAAACCATAGCTATGTTAGAAGTTGACAATTACAGTGGCCATGTTAGGCCAGTGCCACTTAATAAGCTATAATTGTCATGTTTCTCTTCTGGCTTTTTTTGCATTTTAAAGAAATTGTCAGTTTGCTATTACAAATAAGTCACATTGATGCATTCTTTACCTTTAACAGGGAAAGCTCTCAGATGAACTGAGATATTGCCCCAAGTACAACATTTTATTTGTAATATTAAATTTCCCTAAATATAAAAAAATCTATATGTAGAATTTATTCAAAATGCTCCAGGTGAGACAGCTTGAAAGCTTATCTGTGCAACTAAAATGCAGATCACTTATGGATAAAGTAAAACTTTACCCACAAAGACTGAGAGCTTCCTGGAAGAAATCAACTTGACAATTAATCTACAAGGCTTGTGGGGGATGACCTGGTGTAATACACTCCACTGTGCAATGTGAACTTCACTTCTAACAGGTGTGTGAGACTGAGTTGCTATTTATAGTCTGTAATAGGAATACACGTACTGTGATAAGCATAGGGATTTTGTTTTCTTTAATATTCATCTCATTGTCTTGTCTCTCAGTTAAAAAAAAAAAAAAAAAAAAGAACAATACAAAGATAAAACAGCAGGAGGGGCCAGCAAAGCAGCTAAACTAGAAGACCGGCAATACAACAGTGGATAATATTTTGTGTCTGGGTCTGAGAGAGTATAACACAACATTAATAATCATTAAAAGCTTCTGACATAGCTGTTTTCTATATTTCCTGGTTTGGTCATAATTAAAGGCCGTGTTTCCAATGATGCCTAAAAAGTCCCATGGCCTGTCAGACGTGTACCATACAGCCCATGTGAGAGACTGTGCTGCTTGGAATGAGTGCACTCTTCAGAGTGGAGTAACAGGAGGAGCTGACTCATGGAGGTGAAGTGTGTGCTGTACAGCTCTGAGGAAACATGGCATCTAGGAGACAGAGGAGAAATGAACCATTCAGTTTTCAGTTTCTTTCTTTTTTTTTTTTTTGTTTTTAATCCTTTGGCATTTAACTTTATCAGGTACCTGATTTTCTGCTCAAACCTACCTTTTCTTCCTAGAATAATTTTTCTTCTCCTGAAAATCATGCAGTCTCCATATTCTACTGAAATAGTTCTGAATTTTGTTTTTACATGGAAAACCATCTGTTAAATTTCTGAAGATGAGATCATCATATTTTATTTTGTACTGATACTGTAAAATCAGACAACCTTTCCAAGTGGCCTAAGACTCAAAGTTAATGACTCAAAGTTTAAAATTCCATTTGACACTTGAAGGTCAGAATTAGATGGCTTTACTTGACAATTTAAATAGAAGTTAGGGCCTTAATGAAATAGCTACATAGCTTCAGTGAGAGATCTATTTAATTCCCTTTTGTTCTTGTCTCTATGAATCTGAAAAAATAATCTGTTTTGTGGAGCTGGCAAAAGTGCATCAGTTCAGCTTGAACTTCGAAGTTTCTCTAGAAAATTATTCACAGAATGGTTGAGATTGGAAGTGACTTCTGGAGGTCAATTGGTCCAACCCTGCACTCAAGCTGAGTCCAACCAGCAGGCTGCCAGGACAATGTCCAGGCAGCTTTTGAATATATCCAGGGATGGGAAATATGTATATAGATTAACTTGTGTCTCTTAAAGTATTCTGAAGTAGGTGCAGCATTTTTGAGAAAGCCTCAAAGGCACTTTTGACTGTTTCAGAGCTGTGAAATACCCAGTGATTACACTGCTTGCTATACAGAGGGGTTACCTGAGGGTCTGGGTTGAGATTCCTGAACATACTGGAATGGTCCAGGTATGTCCTAAGCTTAATATTTGCCTCCTGCTGTGTTTCTTTGGGTCACTGGGAGAAATCCGCTGAGGAGTTTCATAAGCAGTTGTGGATTTTTATGAGTTTCAATTATATTTCCAGTCCAGCCTCTTTATCAAACAGACAACAGCTTGCTGACAGCATTCACTGCTTCACTTCAAATGATTATCACCTTCAAATGCTGTATCAGCTTAATCTGAGATACCAAGCAACTTTCTTAGTATTGAGTATGTATTAGTCCATAAGGTGACAAATAACAAAGCTTGCACACATCTGTTACACCAGACATCTGCAAATGAAAAACTTAGTTAGGAGCAATTTCTTATAGCATTAGGAAATAACACTGATTGTAGGGCAGAAGATTTCTTCAAAGTGAATAAATAAATACCCCTTAATATACAATTCTATTATATTTAGTTAATTCTATTTTATACTTTCATTAACCATGCCAGTTTAGTTTATCATTTAGTAACGGCACATTGATAGAGGAAATCAGACTGTTAGGTAATTGATTTATTATACAGCATGAAATTAGAGCACCTCTTCTTTCAGTTGAAAGATTTGAACCTTTTATGCTGTATAGTATGCTAGCAGGGATGTGTCTTACACCTCACATAAGCAATTGTTTAATTGCCATTTGGTAATTCACAAAGATCCATGGACCACAAAGATCCATGTGGTCAGTAAAAGCGTTAGGAGTGAAAAACTTGCTGAAAACTTGCAACCACATTCTACGAAATAAACTGGCAGAACCCATGGAGTACCCCAGTGCAAAGACCAAGGGATGATGTGGAGTATCCTGTGGTTGTGTTGTCACTGACCATGTAACCACACTCAGTAAGGACTGTGTTCTCAGCAGTTGTGAGTACGTGGGTCTTTGAATTTGCTGTGTCCCTTTGCTATCACACACAATTAGAAAGTGATAACTAAGTGCTGCAGAATGACTCACACAAAGTAAAATACAGTGATACTGGACCCCGCATCAGCCATGGGAGTGCAGCAACTGCTCGGGAACCACAGAGGAGGCTCTGGGAGCAATTTCTGTGCACAGAACCCTAGGGCTGCTTGCATTCCCACATCTGTGCCCTCCCTATACGTTCAGCAGTATGCAAGCTGACACATGCTTGGCTGTATATCCAGCAAGTTGAAAGTATTTCTGAGGCTGTTGTGAGGTGACTTACAACAAACTAATGAAATAACTTAGTTTTGCAATTACATTTATGGTGAGGGGAAAAAACCCCAAACTTGTAGCTGCACAAGTTAATTAGATTCTACTACTAATATTCTGATGTAGTTTTATGAATGATTAAGAGAGAATTAACAAAAGCTATGAAAAATTGCTTTGAGGTCAGCATTCCATAAGTAAAAGGCAATAATCATTGTGTTTATGAAAATAAGCACTTCAAAGAAAATATATTTGCCTATGGTCAGTTGAAAGGATGTGGAACCACAATTGTACTACAGAGTCCTAAAAAACTACAGATATAAGTAATTAGAAAACTAGAATGAAGAAGTAGACAATGGAAAGAAAAAGTTAATATTTTCATCTATGCTGTATAAAGATTTTTTTTACTGTTACTTAATCTAAAAGCAAATATATTGTTTTCTCTATTAATATTTAATATCTCACTACTGTACATATCAGAGATATGAATAGATGTGTTGTTAGAGTCAGCTAAATGTTGGGTTTCTGTGTGCATTTCCATTGCCTGACTTTTCAGTCCAGTAGATTCAGGAATCGTAGCTGGTTTATTACTTGTATCTGCTTAAGGCCCAGGCTGCAAACTCTCTCCTTGGTTTGGAGAACTACTGCAGTATGGTTCTTGGGGTCAGTATTCCACATGCAAGCACAATTAATCTGTACTGAAGCAATTGCAGAACATACAAAGAAAATAGATAAACATGTATTTCATATATACTTGAATATCTAAGTGAATGTTTAGGAATTTTATTTTCGTCAGGACACTGCTTTTTCAACAGAAAATGTAAATGATACTCTCTAGAGTTCACCTCTCTTGAAGTTTCTTTCAAGTATTTGGTAAAGTGTTAAATGTCTGTTCAGAGTGACACAGTTTGCTCCACAGGGGATTGTTTATGTACTATCACACATTTAGCGAGTGTCCAAGTCTTCCGATCCTTGAAAGGATGGAACAGCTATGGGTTGAATTGGTTCATCTTCAGTACACACATAAGGCAGGTTGCAGCTGTGTCTGGATCATTCACAGTGTGTGAGTGATGCAAGAAACTGGTATTTCTGCTTTGTGGGTGGAAACTAAAACCCCTAAATTTTAATTAAGGATATTAAAAAACCCAACTATGTGTTTCTCTGAAAGAGGGCTTTAGGCAATATTTAGACTTCAAATCCCAAACTGCAATTCTAAGAACCGCTCTGCAGCTGCTGTCTCATAATGCACATACTTAAACTTTTAAACCACTTAGTCCTCTAGACTATGAAGTCCTCATACTCAGATCCAGAAGCATTTCTGCTTAGACAAGGCTGACTTCCTCAGCATCTTTCATTTAAGAGACCAGCTACATGAGACTTTTGGTGACAAGCAGCTGATACCCTGTCCTGGCTAGTTTTGTTGATTGCTGTATAGAATACTAAATCTAATTTTGCCACTCATACTTTTTATAGCAAATCTAATTTAATTACTTTTTTTCCCCCCCTCCTTTGTGTGTTTTTCTTGTTGGAGGGATTTTTGGAACTATTTACCAGTACGCGTGATTTCTTTACTAAAATGTCATTGCATCTTCAGTAGTTTGAAAATTTTAATTTATATATGAGCTCACAAAAGATTCCTTCCTCACACTTTTTTCTTAGCAATGCTTGTTGGTATCAACTAAGTTTTTTCTCATGGTCTATAGGAATCATTTATGATATTTTGACTTTTAATAAACTGAGCAAAAAGTATTGAATGATCGTTATGAAAACAGCAGATTTCAGTGATGAGTAAGTGAGTTGCTGGAAGGGTGAAATCTTAGCTACACTGAAGAAGTCCCCTACATGTAGAAATCCTCTCATGTTGTCTTTATTCCAATGTGGAGTATATACCAATAACTCACTGTGAAAAAAAATTGGGCTGTCTTGAATGTCTAAGGGCTTGAGAGCTCATTTGAAAAAAAAAAAAAAAGCTTTGAAGAGGATACATAACAATATCACAAAGTTTGAAGGGAAAAAAGTGTCCTAATTAGGAGCAAGGACACTGTATTTTCTCACAAAGTCAGCAATGCTATACTCCACAAAATTAATACATATTTCTGTCAGCCACCAAAAAAGAATAATGTTTCACTAATCTGACTGAATCAACCGGTTCTTTCTACTTCCTTCTAACTAAATAATTTATTTCAAATTTGACAGCTTTCTATATTATGATCTTGAACATCTTCCAAAACTTGTTTGGCAGATAATAAACTTCAAGTCAAGTCTGACTCAGAAGGTTTTTTTCTCTGATAAATATTTGTATTTTTCTCTGAGTGAGAGAAGTTCTGAAGGGATGACATTTGTGAAGAAAAATAGCTCTAAGAATTAGTCTTCATGGCTGTTTACAGTAACTATATGTTAAAAGCATCTGCTGTTTAGGCTACCATATGGGCAGCCTTCGGTTTCAAATCAGATGTCTTTTATATTCAGAAACAGAAAGACATTGGAAAACCTCTTAGATATAGTGGGTTTGTTTTCTGACAGATGACTGACTGTAAATGGATGATGCCATTACAGAAATACCTCCTGTAAATTTAAAATGTTGTAGAAATAGGTGGGAGTGGGAGCCGATTTTTATCTTCAAAGAAAGAAGTATTGGTTTTAAGTTTAATTCAAATGAGAAACCATTAAATATATTCCAGCTGTTGGGAGTTTAGGATTTTGTCTCTGTATGTTTTATGAATCTATAAAATAGTGTGTGCTTTTCCTTTGAGTATTATGATCCTTGTTTACGATTACTGAGCTTACTTACTTTCTAATGAATGCGCTAATGACTTCCAAGGTGGGGGCCATTAGCAAGTCATTAGAAGCTAGCAGCTAGTAAATTAAACAGATGTAGAGCGGCACACAGTTCCTCATTGACTTAAAACAGTGCCTCTAGAAAGGAGAGTTGCAAGGCTTGAAGAAGAACTCACAAGAAGTAATTTTGTGTAAATCTGGAAATGGTAAGTTTACTATGTTGCCAAACTTCTTTTTGGCTTCTTTAAGAGCCCTGAATGCTTCCTTCCAGCCTTACCTGTTCTGTGCTCACAGGCAGCTGTGTTGTGATTATCTGGTGACTGTTATGATTGCACTTTTTTTTGCAACAGGAATATATGAGAAGTTAAGTGGTTTGTCTCCTATCATTCCTGAGTATTTAAAACAGCAACAACTGGTTGCAGGTGGGGGCTTTCAGGGTTGAAGGTAAAGTCTTAACCCAGTTTTGGTTTGGTTTTCTTTTTTTTT
>VWZG01006230.1:14884-77120 GCA_013396735.1 Grallaria varia
CCCCCCAGGATGTCCTATTTCCCTCTCTACTAGCAGGAAACAGTATAGCACGTAGAACCAAGGAGTTATTGCTAAATGGCATAACTTGCAGTCTGGGCTAGATTCAGCCAAATACCAGCTGGTGTTGGTTTTGACTCTAGAATATTACAAACAAAAGTCATAAAAAATCTGGGCCCACATTTTTACCACTCACAAAGTTCTGTCGTAGCCTGATCTGAAGAGTGTTTTATGGCTTCACAACCTGGTTAATGGCTGTAGTGTGTCCAAGTAGTGTGTTGGTGGAATACTATTGACTGTATCTGGTATGTGTTCTATGGATGCAGTATGTTAAGGCACGTAATGTTCAAATTACTTGTTCAGGCCTATTTAAAATGTCACTGTTCAGGCCTATTTAAAATGTCATAGGAAAAAAGTGAAATCAAATCCAGAAACACAGAGTCCCATCTTTTACCAAATAAGCTGAATTATTTGTGATAAGTAAAGAAAGAGGACCCTCAAAACACATTTTTTCTGTATTGCACATATTGCACTGTCTTTAATTAAACTGCAGGATGCTAATTTTGCATGCTTTCGTATCTTAAGTTTTCAGTAAAAACAGTAAAGGTGATTAGTGAATATAGGGTGAACAGTTCAACTGAAAGCTTGCTAATGAGACTTAATTTAGGCTATTCCATTACCTGCCCAATCCCAAAGTCATTCTCTGTTCTTTTTACCACTTAGCTGAGAATTTTCCTTTGTTAGCCTTCACTAGATACTAATGAAAAGTAAAATGTGTCTAGAAATATACATCCCATGAAAATTCAAGCACTCAGACATGTGCCTACAGTCAGACATATTCAGAAAGCAAAGAAGAGATCTGATTTCATTTGCTCTGATCAAAAATGGCTGTGAATCCGCTGTGGTTTGGGGCCTAATTAGATGACTGTTAATTGCTCAATGTGTTAAGGGAAAGTTAATGATACATAAGAGAAGCTTCTGTTGCTGATCTCAAAACCCATGAGTAATCCTCAAGATTAGCAGTAGGACCATGGTTGACTCAGGTCTATGTGATATCAATAAACCCATTAGCAAGGCAAGAAGCTGATGAATTATTCTGGAGTGAACTCAAGGGGAAAGTGATTTCCTCTGTCATTAGTCAAGACAGAGCAATACATATGACCTCACTTTGATTTGGTGTCCCTGACAGAGTGAAGGTTTTCACTGTCCTCTATCATATTCTCCTTCAACATCTGCTCTGTGCTTGTCTTGCAAGCCAGCCATCATCTAGAAAACTCTTAGGCTCTGACTCTTGTCAAAGCTGAGAGCAATTATAATGCATTGGATGATTTGGCAAGGTAGAAGGAGCTAAAAGGTAGCTGAAGGCTAGGGGGAGTCCAGTAGGTGTGACAGAAGCTTGTCTTGATTGGGAGCTTGGATGGAGGAAGGGACGGATTAGCGGAGCAGAACCACTACTCCAAGAAGAAAATGGTTCTTAAACCATCCTTGAATACAGACCAGTTCAGAGTAAGTATTCCCACAGTGACATTTAAGGAAATAGAATAGAATACATCTAGAAGAGGGACATTTTTTAATCCCTTTACTCATTTTGGAAGTAGAGATGCATAAGGATTTCCAGAACTGGGAAGGAGGAATAAAATGAGCTGGATCAAGCAACTGTTACCTTATGTAATGCTTGACCTTTTCACCTTGTTCCTAAGCAAGTCATAATTATAATCTGACATTAAAAAAAGAACTGTTTGAAACAGAAAATAGCTGAATTATGGGGTTTGGAAATATCAAAAATTGTGTATTTGATGGCCTCAACATTTCTTTCAATGTTTTTATTATTTTACTGAATAAAATACTTTTTGCAATGTGCATCAGCTTTGATGGATACCTTTTTCCATTATAAAAATATATAAAGTCGGAAATAAATAGATTGCTTTTTAAAAACATCTCTGAGCATGTCAGATCATGTTCTACATGTGAAGGACCATGTTTTTGGTTTTGTTTTTTTTTTCGTTTTTGCTACAGAGCTCATAACAGAACACAGCTATGTTATTTTAAAATCAATAGTAGGTATACAGATGCTAGCATTCAAATCACTCTACTTGAAATCAGCATGTATTTAGATCAGGTGATTTATGTACTGTGCTGAAACCCTCACTGTAACTTTTTGTTATGTACAGAGCTGGTTTGTGTATTGGATAGTATGGCCTGTTGGTGACCTTGCAGAGCAGGTAAATGGAATGTTTTTATTTGTCTGAAGAATGGTATGTACTAGCGTACTGTGCTCATATAAAGGAAGCAATTTTTTGCATCTCCATAGTTATTCTTTAGTAGTAATCATCTCAATTGTAAATGTTAAGGATTTTACTGTTTCTTCTCTTGTAATTTTGTGTCAGTAAGCATCAACTGAAATTATAATTCAGTAGTTCCTACTGCAAAAGATACCAACTTTCATAATATTTGGTGTTCTGTCAAATATGGAGAAGATTCACCATGAAGACTTTTACAATTAAGACAGTTACAGCTGTAATTTACAGTTTGGTCCACCCAGTATCAAAAACTACAAATCCCAATTCGAGACTTCCCACAAGCTCATGTAAAAGCAGAACTTCATCAGCTTGTACTTGCTCCTCTCTAACCCTCTTAGACATAACTATCTACTTGGGCAAATAACTTCTTGTTTGGCTGTCAGCATGGGTTCTGATACCTTCTGTGTTTATCAATGCTTCCCCCTTCTGTTCTGAAGCATGGATTGCTAAAAGTCTTCATGTGGGTTTTCTAGCCCTATAAAGGGGCCTTGCTTGAAACCTATATGAAGAAAAGATTCCTCATTGTACTTACCACTCTGTGCTATGTGTAATCTCAACCAAAAGCATTAGGTTGATTGTACTCTCAGCAGCTTTACGTTTGAACTGCATTTTCCCAGAGACCACTCTCAGGCTGGTTCTAGCAGCTGTGAGAAAAAGAGAAGTTCAAGCATTGAAGCAGTTCGAATGTCAAAACATTTTTGAAAGGCAGTTATAACTGATTATTTGCAGAGTTCATGATCACACTGTGGCCAGCAGTGTAAAAAAGGTACTGAGGTTAATAGTTTCCTCTGAACTATACAAGATAAACAGCTTGAACATCTCTGGGAAGCAGTCCTTTTTGGCTGGCTGTTTCAATGAGCTTTCACAACAGTGGTCCAAGTTTCTGTTTCAGACACCAGAAAGTCCTTAACTTCACTGCCAATTGAAAAAAGTCCGATAAAATCAGCATAAAGTACCCTTGAGATTCTTTGCTGGCTGACAAAGCTGTTAGTGTCTATTCAGAGTTGGAACACCTGGGCTGTTTTGGTTTTTAAATGCAAAGCGCTGAAAGCATAACTAAAAGTTGATCTGTACTGCAGTTTTCTCATTTGAAGAAAAAAATTTAAGAATGTAAATTTCAATGTTTCTCAACACATATAGTTTCAAATGAAACCAAGCCAAGTAACAAGCCCTCAGATATGACGAGCACATACAGAAGAGGAGAAGAGTGGGGAGTGGGTTGGTTTGGTGGTGACTGCTGTTCAGTGAAGGAACATCTGATGGTGGGCAGTAGGTGCTAACTTCCATGGTTTTAAACCTTTCCTTTCAGAATGGGCCAAATCCATAACCTTCATTCAAAGACTAGAATTAACTGTGTTCTTATGTTGTTGTACTTCAGTTCTTCAGAGAAGGACCTAAGGGTCCTGGTGGACAACAGGGTGTCCATGAACCAGCAGTGTGCCCTTGTGGCCAAGGAGGCCAATTCTATCCTGGGCTGCCTTGCCAGTAGGACAAGGGAGGTGATCCTGCCCTGCTATGCAATCCTAACGAGGCTGCACTTGGAGTGCTGTGTCCAGTTCTGGGCTCCTCAGTACAAGAGAGACCTGGAGCTCTTGGAGACAGTCCAGCAGAGAGCCCCAAAGATATTAAGGGACTGGAGTATTTATCTTATGAGGAAAGGCTGAGGGAGCTGGGTCTGTTCAGCCTCAAGAGGAGACAACTGAAAGGTTCTCTAAGTGTCTGAAGGGATAGAACCAGGCTCTTTTTGATGTTGCCAAGCAGTTAGACAAAAGGCAACAGGCAGAAACTGATGCGCAGGAAGTTCCACCTGAATATGAGGAAGAACTTTACTGTGTGGGTGATCATGCACTGGAACAGATTTCCCAGAGAGGCTCTGGAGTATCCCTCGGTGGAGATGTTCAAAGATGCAATTCTTTGCCATGTGCTCTGGGATGACCCTGCTTGAGCAAGGAGGTTGAACCAGATGACCCACTGTTGTCCCTTGGAACTTCACCCATCCTGTGATTCTGTGATGAGTAATGACTCTTCCATCTTTAAGGGCAAGTCTGGTGTAGTTTGGTAACTGCATCTTGCCTGAAACAATTGCAAGTTATTGAGGGGTCTAACTGCAGACTCAAAGTCAGGTAGGTCCTGAGATTCTTCAGTATTCTGGTGGGTTTTACCTGTATAGAGCTATCTCACTCTCCCTGTGTCTCTCTCTTGTGTTAGTGATAATAGCACCCTCTTGATATGTTGGTTTTGGAAGTCTTTGTTAAATCCTGTGCTTGTAAGCTTTCTAAGAAAGCTCTGAGCCCAGTGTGCCTTCTGGTGATGTATTACTATGTTCTCACAACACTTCCCATAGTTCAGCATAACTTCTAGGAAGACAGCATTATAAAGCATGTATGCAAAAGCTTTTATCCAGAAATTGTACTGAATACTAACGTTTCCACATCTGCCTTGAGCTGCAATGTTTCTGTAGAAGTTGAATGGAAGGAAATGAGTCTGCATAAAACGGATTCTTCTGTCTTGCAGAGAAATCCTCTTGAATTTGAATGTTGACTTTGGCTTGGTTGCCAGTACATGCAGCTGTGTTGCACTGCAATGGCGTACAGAACAGGACCTTAGCTGTATGAATTTGCCCTGGCCTCTTCCTCCCACTTCATCATCCTAAGAAAACTGAATTTGGAGGGAAACTAATTAGTACAGAGACATGTTGGAGGTTGGCTTCTCTCATCTGGTAGAGCATTTCAAGGTGTGCTTCTCCAAGGTGTGCTCTTCCTTCCAGCAGGCATCTGCAGAGAAAGGTAACAGAGGCCTGTACATCTTTTTCTGTTGCAATGTTTCATCTTCCCAGGTGCTTCATAATGCAGCCAATGGAGTAAACAGCCTCAGAATAAAGAATATTTTACAAAGTCTATCATTTTATAGCTATCCAGGGAAACCTCCTGGTGATATGCACGTTGGCTGTGTTTAACTGGAGCAGTTAATCTTTATATTCTCAGGAATATTTGTAGGAATACTTATCTGAAACGACTGCTACATCAAATGATTATGTAATGCCTACAAAGGTAATTGGCAGCTACGTTATAATTAGGCATCTGTTAATTCATGTTTCAAAATAAGTGTACTAATCTTTAAATTACAGATTTCTGCCCCCCCCCCCTTTATACAGAACCTCTAAGAGGCTTGATCAAAATACTCTTACTTGTAACAGCCAACAGCTTGGCATTTGTAGACATGTAGGAGATTTGAATTTAATTCCATACCTGAAGGGCATTCGTGACTTGAATCAGACCTAGTTAAGTAAACCAATTTCTGGGCTACTTAGGAGTTTCTCAGAAAGAGTGTTTTGGGGGCCTGAGGCAGAGGAATATCTGATGTCACTTGGGACGAAGAAGAGGAGGAACAGGAGGAATGCTGAAAGGAGCTCTGAATCAGGATGACTTCTAGATACCTATCTGCCTTTCACAGGACAGTTTCTTCTGTTGCCTAATTTATCTAATGATTCTAAAGTGATGGATATCTGAAATGCAATTTTTGTCCATTCACAACAGCAAGAAACTTATTACTAGATCTTGGTATCAGTTTTTTACATAAAGACTTGGAGTCAGTATAACTTTTCTTTGCCTTTGACATGCTATTTCTGACAGCTTACAATAAACCTTGGAGAACTGAATGCTTGTATCGCTACAGAGGTCTCATACTGTTCACCTTAGGAAATATGAGTTTTAAATTTTGTACTGTATAGGCTCTGCTTTATCCGTCCAGATTCTGTGCAGCTCTAGGGAATACAAAAATGTGGACCTTTCTATGATGCCAAGATATAGAAGTGTCTAATTAAGAAGATGAAATAAGATGGATTTAATGGAGAGGAACAACTGAGTTGGAAGTGTCCATATTTCAGACACTGCACTTGATTTGTTACTGTGTCTTATTTTAAACATGCTTCTTAAGTGTTGTTTGTATTTTCCACTGAGGTTTATTCAGCCTCAAATGAAGTTAAAATTCTAAGGATCATTTTTAAAGCAGAAAATTTGCACATCATATTCTAAGGATCATTTTTAAACTTTCTGTTAATGTTTCATTGCTGCCCAGTGAAAGCCTCAATCCAGTGGAAAACATTTGCTTATAGCAATTCAAGATCAAATCCTAACTCATTATAGCAGACCTAGAATCAGTGCACAGCTGGAATGTGAGCATCACAGGAACTTGTATGCTGAAATGTATGGAGGTGGAAGAAGGAGCCAGGAGGCTGCTGTTGAGTTCTCAGCAGCCCACTTTGCATCCAGTGTGATCTAGGCATACCAGAAACCTGGGGACTGCTCTCTGAATTTTCTGTTTGCAAATGTATGAGCTCTTGAGACCAGGTGATTGGAATACTAGACTTCCTCCCTCTCTCCCTTTCAAACACTTAGCTTTAATGCACCACTTTAATACCTCTTAAATACTGGAGATTGACACTTCAGTGCTTGCATCCTAGTAAAATGAATTGTTCCTTGCTTAATTTCACTTTCTTAGCTCCTGACCTCCAAGTAGGAAAAGGAAAAATTGACAGTGTTTATCATGTAGGGGGAAAAAAGGGAGTTTATGTAGGTGGAGAAAGCCTCGAAAAGAGCCACTGTTTTGACAGAAAACAAGAAAAGACATTTCAAAAAGCTCATTTGGTATTTTAAGACGTATTTACAAATACCATGTTTATATAAGTTTGTAACAATATTAAAATGTATCTTGAGTATTAGACTCTTGATTTCCTTGGACGCACATTGAGTTGAACTATCCCAAACAAACCTGTAGCAACTTCCCCACCCGACTATAACTTCCTTCTACCTTGTTGCATTCTGTTTCATTTTACAAAAGAATCTAGCAGGAGAGTAGGTGAAGGAAGACTGCAATTTACATTCCAGTATTTTGGCCAGTGATACCTCTGATACTGATATAGTTTGAGCACAGCTGAATTTAGTAATTTGTCTATACTGGAATTTAATTATTTGTTTTCCTCAACATCAACACTTGCACTATGTGATAAAACATACAGTAAATAACTGTGCTGATTTTCTGAATTTTATCTTCTTTTTCCTCCAGTACACAGTTCCATTTGAAACAGGATTCTTCTACTGATAACCTTGACTGCAAGCAAAACTTCCCACTTTGCCTTTGTAAAGTGTGACTGGTGGTATCAGTTTTTATTTTGAACTTCAACTGAGGAGAAAAATCTACTTTTTAGTGAAAACTGAAGGTAGTATCTGATTTTTCCTAGCTGTTAATAGTACCACAAACTGTGTTAATCTAGTCTTTATATAGTAAAATTCTGACTTTTCCAGCAACTGACAGATGATGTTTTAGCCTGTTTGATCTCAGAGCTTTGTTGAACTCAGCAAATGACATTTGCAAAAATCTTTCTGTAATGAAAGTTGGGATGCTAGCTGCTACCACAGCAATCTATTACCTGACTGTTCATAAATGCCACCATCCTGTGGTGACACCTTGTTAGATGTGATGCAGTGCTGTACACAGCAATTACCAGCTCTCCACTTACTTTTTCACCAGCTGGGACCCAGCTGGGCATATAAGTTTTGCTACTGTTTTCCCAGGAAGAGAATCACTATCTTGCCATCAACGTGGCTTTCTCTGATTTCCTCTCAGGCACTTGGGTGTAGAAAGAGTTGCTGATGCTACTGCTACTGTCAGCCTGGCTGAGAGAAAGCAACTTCTTACTGTAATTACTGACCCAGGAAATTAAGATTCAAAATCAAGATTCAAAATTTAGAATTAGCTAGACCTGATTTGTGTTGTATAACCAGATTCAAAGCTGATGCAATCAGCTTGTCCTTTACATAGCTTATAAATAAACACTTGTTTTAAGAATAGTTTATGGGGTATTCTTGCAGAAACTCAGTCAATGGTGAATTATGAAACCAGACCCCACCAGACAGATGTCACAGAGGGTTAACTGCTCCTCACAAACACTACCACCCCTTCAATGCTGAAACAAAACACATGCAACTCAGTTGCAAAGTAAAATCAAGGTCAGTAACATGGACTAACTTGGTTCAGTATACAGCAGATGAGCAGTTTTTGCCTGTTCCATCTGATAGTGAACAAATAGAGAATCTCACCAACCAAACATTGGGGTGGGGGTGGGGTGTGGAAGTCCCAGAGTTATCGTTCTCAAGGCTATAAACTGAGATGCCGTCAGGTCCATAGAGAAGGCACATCATGCTCTTAATCTTCTTTCTCTTATTAATAAACCAGCTATGTATGTTTTCTCCATGTCTTCAGGCTACCTGCAAACACTGACCCTTGGATCTTGGCCTGTCTTGTGAAATATTGCCCTGTGATGGTATTGAAAAGGTGGGTGTTGTGAACAGTTATCCAAGATACAAGGGTTCAGCAGGTACCACAGCCTATCAGGTGATAGATTTGCCTTGAATCTTACTGTATTCAGTCCTAGTGGTATAATTCCTTCCCCATGATGCAGTCTTCCCTTTCAGGTTTAAAACACAATAATCAGATTATGAGTATTGTTTCCAAACTTCATTGGTTTAATTTAATTAGTTTCTCATTAGCCCTGGATCAGGACCTTGCTGCAATACTGACTCTGCTATGTTTCATTTAATTATATACAATGCAATCTCTTTATTTCCCCAGAGGCTAAATAAATGTGTAACCAAAGACTCAAAATGAATACAGAGGATCATTGTCAGACCCTGTCTTTTCATGCTGGTCTAAAAAAACCAGACTTGAAGCATGCATTGCATCTACTGTTTAGTTCCCCTTCTCTCCATAGTACTGCATGACGCCCCAGCCTGGCAGCAACCAACCCAATTTAGAATGAAGAAATAGTTCTTTCTCTCTGTACGGCAAATAATCTGGTGTTGTACCGGGTTTGTTTGTCCTGCATTCCTTTGCACCTGGTGTTTCTACATTCAAATGCTTATTTTGACTGAAGGCTTGAGTTTTGTTTGAAACATCTGCAGGAGACATGCCTTGTACTGAGCACCTCTGCAAAGCATGTGGGTGTTTAGTTAAGTCTCATTTCCCAATTTATGTGCTGTAGTTCTTAGTTTTCAAACAATACTTACCAGAAGAGTCCGATTTACCAGTTTTCTTTCTGTTCTCGAGAGCGAGTGGAGTTCTGCCATTCCACTGAGATCCTGTGTTTACTGCTATTGTTGTGGCTCCATTTCCCATTCAAGAAAAGGTAGTTTCATGCCCTGGAGGCTATCCTGCTCTTTCCTTGGATGCTTTTCACAGAAGCCCAGAAATGCCCCTTTGGTAAGAGTAGTATGTAGCTGTTTGCCTACATGTAGGGTGAAAAGGGCTCAAAGCAACTGGTTTGAGCTTGAAGACCAAGGTAAAACAGTGTGAGGAGCAAAACTGACAGAACCCAATGCTGTGGAAATTTGCACCCATTTCTCCTTCCATATCATCTTTATAGAGCAGCACCAGCTCCTATTTGCCTATTTTTACCGCACAGAGATACTCACACACTACAACAAAAGAGTCCTAAATGGCAAAACATGTTCAAGTTTGGGGCATGTTGAAGCAGGAGATCACTGTGAATGAAGCTCCCCAGGAACCAAGTTATTATCAAGAGTGATCAAATCAGCGTTTCCTCAAAATCCTGGACTCTCTGCAAGCATGAGAGGTGTGAAGGTTAACTGGGGGTGTGACTGGAGATGAAGAGAGAATACAGATCTTCTGTTCTTGCTGGGCCAGATGCTCAGAAGAGTGTTGAATTCACCCTGTTTTGAGAAGAACTTGGCTTCCTAATGTTATAGTTTTAGAATTTGTCAGAATTTTCCTTTCCCTACCAACAGAGATTTTGGGAGCTGACACCCTCCTTGCCAAAGACCTGGGTAATGATCCGAATTCCGACCTGATGGCTGGGGGACGGTGGGGGGGGAGGAGAGTTCTTTTTATTTGGTTTGGGAGTTGGTGGTTTGTTTTTTTTTTTTTTTCTTGGACTGCTNGGTGGTTTGTTTTTTTTTTTTTTCTTGGACTGCTTCGAAGGAGTTTGGGGAAGGAAGCACCTCGGAGAGACTCCTGCAGTTTTGGTTTCTTCCCTTCCTCCTGTTCCTAGCCTGGTGTGCCCTGTGCTTCAGAGGGACAGTCCCCATGGCTTTGGTTACTACAGCTTTGCTGAGGCACCGATGTCGGGGTCCCCGGCCCCCTCTGCCCACCCCGGGCCAGCGCCTTTTGGATGGAGGACAAAGGAGGGAGACTCCACGTTGCCTACGGATGAGGTTTCACTCTGTCCCTTCAGAGACTCATTTCATTAGAGGTTTTGGTTACAGAGTTGTTATTTGTTCTGTTCTGGTGTTTTGGATATATGTATATATAGTAGTTAAGAACTGTTATCTTTTCTTCTACACATTTTCCAAATTAAAATTTTGTTTTAAATTTAAAAGAAGTGTGGTCAATTTGGGAAAGGATTTCTAAATTGGTTTTTTTAGTTCCCTCTAAACTAAGATACCTAATAAATCTCACGTCACTGTCATCTATTTTTGCGTGTGGCTCTTGTTCAGTAGTAATAGCCAATAAAGTATTAGGTAAGAGTCTGGTTAAAACCCCTCTCATAAAGAGGAATTACATATTCCTCTAGATGTTTCTGTAGTAGTACTAGGACATTTTGCCTAAGTTTTAATTAGTATAACCTTGTAATAGCATGCTTCACCCAGAAATGCAAAAGAGTTTAATAAAATTAGGTCTATGTTGTGTTGTGCTCTATGGATTTATTGTAATTAAAGCTGATGAAGAATGTTCCAATTAAATTATTTTCTAGTGAATTGTGCATATTCTGCAGCATTACAATATTTCTTTTTACTTTGCCCCAGGAGCCCTGGGAACCTCGAGGGAGAAGGCTGCTAGAGCCAACCTTGAGCATTCAAGACAGGACTTTTTATTTTAGAGAAGGGCTAAAGTGAAAGCCCAAGAGAACCAGAACAAGATTTCCAAGGCTGCAAGTGTACTTATCTTTATGGAAGGAAACTTGAAGGCAGAGTCTCCAGGAAAGAGTGGTCACTTATTTTGAATGTCTGAAATAAATATTTTCAAGTCTCATTCTGTGGTGACAGTTTTCAACAGTCTTTCTGACAACTCTTCTTATTTTCTTTTCTACTTCTGCAATTTCAGACATGTTTATTCCAGCCGAGCCTCCTCCTTTCCTAATACAGAGATGAGTTGGAGTAATTATCGATGTCTTTAGCTTTTCCAAAATCTCCTGGGAGACATAGGATATAGCCAGCAATAAAGACCAGCAGCCGTTATCTTTGATTTCTGTTATGATAGACATACAACCCCTGACACTGTCATTTTTATAAGACTGCCTCCTGTTTGTGATGTGCTTGGAAAGGTCCTTTTAAAAAATGCGTAAGATTAGTCAATAACAATTCTTGAACTGAATTGCCTTGGACTAGCAAACCACTTACTCTTTTCTAATGGGCTTTGTAGTAGGAATGGGGAGTTCTAATTTGCTAGTAGGTGACTTAAAAATGCAATTTTTATTTAGAAACCCAGAATCTGAGTGTATGGAATCACACTGTGTTCCTTCTACGAATATATTGTGTAATCCTTTCTTTCTTCAGTTTCAATAGGGTCACTCATGACCTTACATCAGATTTCAGAGTACATTGTACTACTCTGCAGTAACTAATAGCAATGGTACTAGTTGTGACACATAAACACACTAATTTCTACTAGAAGTAGGGAGCATTTATGCAGTTGAAAGTCACTGTGCTTGGACATACTTTAATCATGTTCTATATTTGTGTTTTTCAATGTCAGCATCTCATAAATGTGTCAGTTTAAAAATATTAATTCTCATACTTTTATGTAAGACCTACGAGCCAGAGTTATAGTTGATTATTCTCAGCTGTCTGGGAGCAGCTCCAATGATGATAGAGGCAGAGCAGCAAGCCCTATTTATAGACATCAAGTCAAAATAAATACAGAATGAGAAAGAATTCTGACTTTGAGAACTGCTGCTTTTAAAACAAGCGAGGGAAGAACAACAATGTTCAAGTGATAAAGTGGACTCATGAATATATTGCATGCTATATGGCTGAGCTAAAGTTAGTACCTGGAAATGATTATGTTTAAAAAGATTGCTACTTTTGGAAAGAAAATTACCTAAAAAAATCTTTAAAAGAGGCGACACATTTTCTTCAATTCTTTTATAACTTAGGAACTAAAATGATTGCAACTGAATCCTCTTTGTCACTGAAATACTTTTGTGCCATCATAAGAAAACTTTCACAGTCTTGTATCAGAGAAAAGATTTGCAAAAAAAAAAAAAAGTTAACGATGCTTTACAGGTGTAGGAAGTTTGATAAAGAAGTATAGAGGCAATAGTCAGAGTCATCCCAGTGTAGCTATCATGCTTAAATATTTGCTGACTTTTAAGCAGTTAATTGGATCAACATGAAAAGTGGCACCTGGAGTGAGTTTGGAATGAACAAAGGGTTCTCATACTGTTTGTACTATAAGACTAATTCACAGTCCAGTTCTCCAAATCCAGATGCAGAAAAAGAAACACTGGCAGAACTTTCTGCTTTGAACATTACATGACAAAATGTTAGAAGTTCACCACCAGTAGGGGTATGGGATACAATTTTGTTTCAGGTTTCCACAGAGCTCTGGAAACTGCATAAGAAGCTGCAGTGGAAGTTAAGCACTGTGAACAAAACAAATCATAAATGCAAAGCCTACTTAGCAGTATAAATAATTTAAAAGACGGTGGACTATATCATCATGTGTTTAATTAATAGATTGTCTTATTGAAATATACTTTGACATACAGGAATATATTAACATTTGACTGATGATTAAAAATGAAATTAACTTAAAAAAATTATATTTGTCTATTAAAGAACAAGATCCACAAGAGGAAGGAGTAGTAGAGTCCCAGAATTGAATTCTTAGTTATATTAAATATCAGTTTATTCAAAAGAGACCCTTATGCAATGTAACAAAGTAAATTGAATTTTATTCATTGACAAGTTTCAGGAGGGATTATTTTGAGTATCAGTTTATTCAGTTTAGATATTTGAAAGACATCTCTTTATTGGGCTGTAGCTTCTTCGATAGTTTCAATATGCAGAACTGCAAAGTTAAGGGCTTGTTCTTACAACTGAAAGTACCTCCTTGTCTATTTTGCTTTTGACGTTTCTAATAGCAATTGGAACTGTTCGAGGGTTTCCCCCCTTCTCGAGGCACAGATCAGAATTTCCACATTGTCTTGCCTCTGGGTTTTTTTTATTTATTATTCTGCAAGCTAACCAAAGCAGTTCGGATACCTCTCAGGAAGACAGTATGCATGTTTATGAGAACTCAGAGCTGAGGATATCCTCTTAGTAAATAATGTAGTTGTGCGTGGCTGTAGAGAAGAAGGCATATGGGCTTGAATCAAACATTACTGTGTTATGCATAGGATAAGTCACCAAGTTCCATAAGCTCTGAAACTAGCAGTGGCTTTCACCTTTCTTAACTTCAGATACAACACTTGCCATCTGAGCTAACCATTCTAAGTTCAGTTTATAGTCAAGGAAGATGATTAGGCACAACTGAGCAATGTTTTGGGTGAACTCTTTCAGCACCTACTGTGATATGAGGAAAGTTGAGCCTGCCACTCTAGGGAGGAAGTTTCACTCTGTACTTCACTTCCTGATGTCTTCTGGGCTCAGATGAATGTAGTCCAATGAATCATAGCCTCATTTGTGTTACCAAATATACACTTAGGCGCACCTTCATGTCCAGGTTAAAGCTCTAATTAATGAGTCATTGAAATAGCCAACTGTCTCAGGTCGGTGCCCTCTATAGTTATGTACGATTATGCCTGAAAAGCCTGATGTCTCGATGACAGGCTAGCAGCAAAGTAGCCCACTCTGCTGTGAGAGGTGTGAGGAGGGAGAGGGATATTCTGGATCTCCCTCGTGTTTGCTGTGAGACTGATGAGCTACACACAGATAGTACTCTGCCAGCTTTCTGAGACAAACATGCAAGCTGTAGTCTGACCATGTCAGTAGGATGTCAGGAGATTCACTGGACTGAGAATGAAGCCTCTGACTACGCTAAAATGCATACTATAAGCATACGTCTGTGGTCTTGACTGAAAAATTTAGCTCTGAAATGCTCTCCTTCACCTTCCCTGAGACATCTTAGGCAGTGTTCTTGTGTTGATTATTATTTAATTCAATTCTATTTCACTTTGCAGACTATTAATGCCTTAGTTTATTACACAGCTTCCTTGGTGTATTGTTATGACTGCTTTGCCATCACCTGTATCTGGTACTTTTACTGCATTTACTTTTCATTAGGAGTACAGTTTTTCTACAAGTGTTGGGCATTTGATGAGACAATGAAAAAAACTTGGAATAGAACATAATGAGATGCGTGATGGTCTTTAATTTGTCTGGCAGTCTTGGTAAGTCAATTTAAAGCTTTGTTTTATTATAAGATCACAGCAGAACACTGGAACCTTCTGTGGAACATCAGTCACAGGTCTAATAAGCATCAACTCCTTTCTATATTAGCACATTTACTGGAAAAATGTCTGACAGATTTGATCTCCTTTAAGATTGAATGATGTTCTCAGGCAACTTGTGACCACTTGTCTTGAATTAAACCCAGATGGAAATTGAGCCCCATTCAGATGGTTGTTCAACTCCCCCCATTCCTCCCCGCTGGGCCCACCCTGGTGGAATAGGAAGAAGAGTGAAAGTTAAACTTTTGAGTTAAGAACAGTTTAATAATTGAAAATAAATTAAAATAATGGTAAATTATAATAATTATTTTTTTAAAAAAGGAAAAAAACAAGCGATGAACAATACAATTGTTCACCACCCACTGATTGATGCCAGATCCCCATTCCCGAACCCATGCTGGTTCCCCTTCTGAGTAACTCCCCCCAGTTTATACACTGGGCATGGCATTCCATGGTGTGGAATATCCCTTTGGTCAGTTCGAGTCACCTGTCCTGGCTATGCTCCCTCCCAGTTTCTTTTGCATACCTCCTCACTGGCAGAGCATGAGACAAGAAAGTCCTTGACTTAAACAACTTACAATAAAACAAAACATCAGTGTGTTATCAACACCATTCTCATTCCAAATCCAAACCACAGCAACTGTAACAGCTACTGAGAAGAAATTAACTCTACCCTAGCTGAAACCAGGACAGCATTACAGACTTTTTATTCCCTTCTCTATCAAAATAAGTACATTAATAATTTGTTAAGATGAAACAACAAAAGTGAAAGATTGCCCCTCTGAGAAGAGACTGAAAAGGCAGACATCTGGTATAGGCTGATTAAAGTACTGCAGGATGTGAATAAATAATGATATGAATGCATAAGAAACTATATGGAATATAAAAGTTGTAATTTTAGTTTATCAGGGACTAAATTTTTTTATGAAAGAGAATAACCCCTGAGAGGATTAAGAAAGGATGGGAAGACAAAGCCACTCTGGTTGCCTTATTGTCAAAGAACTTAAAGGGTGTGCAGATGACAGCTCTTTAAGAAAATAGTTTCAGGAAACCAGAAAGAGACTATTCCATTTACGAATAAAGTGAGAGAAGTATCTGCCATACTATATCACATCAGTAGCCTTACTCACTTCTCATCTTTAGAGAGTACAGATCATGGGCTACTAATTAGACTGAGTTTAAGGTATGTTTCCTTGAAAAGCAGGACATATTTTCAGAATTTCTATTGTAAGTCCAGTTCTTGCTGGGCAGAAAAAAATTCTGTTCAGGAAAACTCTTGGCAGACTTACTACAAAGATTTGAATTAAAAGACAAAGTAAATAGGGAAGCAAGTGCTACGTGTCATCAGATTACCAACCATTCACTCTATGACTGCTGGGGAGAACCACACCTTGGGTTCTGTAAACTCTGTATTGAAGGCTGAAGTCATAGATGATAACGTTTCAGTTTAATTGAAGAGTTAGAAGTCATGAAGGGTCTTGGGAGTTTCAAAGCAGGTTTGTTTGACTGTGGTGACAAACGCCTTTTGGTTCATAATCACAAATGAATGAAATTTATTTTCTCTTTGCGAATTCCCATTGCACATTTTTTGTATGCATTTTTCACTGTTAGTGCTTTGAGCTGATTATATTGCAGTTCAAGACAAGTATAGCCTCTGTCTTGGACATCTAATTCTACACTTCATGGATGGTTCTGGTAACTGGGGTTGCCTTGGGAAGAACTGATGGTTTTCTCTTCTTTTTATTTCCGTCTCTGTAAGCCCTAACATGGGTCTGCTTGGTATACCTCTATTTCTCTAGAGAAAAAAGTCTTATGTATTCCACCTTGAATAGTACACTTTTCTCAAATAACCCCACATTCATTGCTAGTCTTTGCAATTCTTCACTTGCCAAAACAGTGGGAATTTTTTCCCTTGTATTTTCCTTCATATTGCTTTCATCTTCTACTGGAAATTTTTAAATAGCCTATCACTTGTATTCTCTTGATTGCCTGAGATATGGATTTGTGTCTTGAGTGACATGAAAATAGCCTCATCTTCTAGAATCGATACTATATAGGAACTGTAAATGGGGATTTTCCCTGTTGTAGCAGATTTGTGTTTTCCTGACTGCTGCTCCACATGTTGTTTTTCACTTCTGGGGGAAAATTAATAAATCAGGTCATTCTATTCACTCTAATTATTAAACCTTGTGTTGAAAATTATGGGATTTCTCCATCAGACAGCTAGCTTTACGCTGGAGCCCAAGAGGTAAGAAATGGCAACCTAACACATGACATTTCACACTGCGTCACTTGAACATGTGAAGTGTCTCTTATAGGCAGCTCAACTTTCTCACTTCTGCAGTAGCACTTTTAGTGCCCAACTGGATTTTCTCTTCAGCTTTTCCAGGAAATCTTTCCTTTCTGGAGTTGTACTCCTTGCTTTACTTTTTATGACATCTGACTTTAAGCTCAGTGCCCCTTTGTGCTCTGTCTGTGGCTGCAGCTCTCCAGCTGTCTGCTTCTCATTCCCTCACTGCTCCATGGAGAGCTTCAGTCACGGTAGTTAAGTTTTGCAGGTGAGTAACTTTACTCCTTACTACAAGAACCCTGAATGTCAGATTGTTCCTCAAATAATAAAGAGCAGCAGTCCCTCGTGCCTGCTTCGGGCTAGTTAATTTTGTATTTTCTGGTACCCTTCCTGTTTGTCTCCAATTGAGCTGACTCCTCTGTTCAGAACAAGCTAAGCCAGCCTCTTGAGGGAGACTTTGGGAATCACTGCTTGCCTTTTAACTTGAGAGCTGCTTTTCATTAATGCAGTCACCTGCGTGGTGTTTGGTTGTTTGTTTTGTTTTGTTTTTATTTTCCTGAGGAGTGTCATAGGGTCAGAGCTAATACGTTTTGCTATCTCTTCAGAGCTCAATTTCAAATATTCATCTTAGTCCACAACTCTTACAGTTGCCTGCGTGACAGAATCCAGAAGGGATATTTAATACATGGGGATGTATATGTATTTTATATGTTCCATTATGTTGTCTTTTCAGTGGAAAATTACTGAAATAGTGAGGATGCATGTAACATGCATTTAGGATGTTATTCATACCTATAATAAATAATTTACATATATTGCAGGTAATATAAATATAGGTAATACCTAGGGCATTTTTGATACCTGATACCTGTTACTGAACCTTTTCCTGATGAGTGCTAAAGAAAAAGATGAGAGAACAGTAGTGGCCAGCTGAGGGAGAGAAGCGCCTTTGGGAAGGTGACTCTGTGCACCCTGGCTTCTGGATGCAAAATATCGGAATGCTGTGCCTCTGAACAGAGCAATCTATGAGGCCATAGAAAGGGGAATGGGCAGACCTTTCCCTGCTCACTGGCTTCCCTGGCCCGCGGTGCAGTGACCCAGAGCACCCATCTGTATGTGATCACCTCACTGTCTCAAGTCCGAGGTGTGACCAAGGTATCCTCTTCCCCCTACACCTGGCAAGCCTCTGCCCAGCCCAAGACAAACAGTGCACAGCAGAGAGATGCTCACTTGTACGTGTCATATGGCCGCCTTCTCTGTGGATGACTCCATGGGAGGATGCAGTGATTGCCCGCAGTGATTGCCCACAGTGACACGAGCCGAGGAAGGAGAGAAAGGTCTCCTTAGCTGGTGTCCTTTCCAGTAAGATATCTGGAGTGATGGAAGCCAGGTTTATTGAGAGCATCTTAGCCTTTGTAAGTTGTCACTAATACAAAGCACTCTAGGACAGAGATGGTAGTCTTTACTACTGACTGAACACGGTGGGGCCATGAATTTACAGCTCATAGGTGTTACCTTAATATAAGGAATAAATCAACCAGTTTATTTTTTTCTGTGATCTTATCATTCATCAGCCTCACATTACAGAAGGTTCATAGTGCTATTTGTGCAGGTTGTCATCACTAATCTTTGCCTCTGTGTGATGGCTCATTGTCGAGCATTGGTTTTGGTCTTTTGTCACTACATAAATTTTAGGCATGAGTGAAAAATTCTGTGATGAAAAAAAGAGACTAATTGTACAACAGTTCCCAAAAAGCAGGTGAAAAGCACATGTAAAGTGCCTTATATAATTCTAGTAAAGACTTCTTTTATCCTTAGGAAAGTCCTCTACATCACCTCTATGGAACATTTAGGTTCCTTAGCACAGAGAAATGTTATTTTCTCCTTGAGCCCACTGAACTTTTATTGTTGTTGTCTAGAGCACATTAGACAGAAGAGAAAGAAATTTGATGACAGTCTTGCCCTAAACTCAGTCTGCTTCTGTAGTATTCATAGGAAAAATGATATATACATGAACATTCAGATTTTAAAAAGAAAACCTATTCTAGAAATTTAATGAACTTTGGGTTTTCATCTGATTAGTCATAAACACGTTGCAGAAATTCTTTAGTATTCCATTTAGGCAATAGCTATACACGAGCTTGCTAAAGGTAGTAGTTCTGTTAGAGGAAAAACTATGCCATGCTCATAGAAGCAATAGTTAGATGAGGTCCAAGAGCCGCTCAGTTGCTTAAGTAGTCTGTATATACCATTGAGAGAACTGTTGCAAGGTGAGAAAAATCTGGATCAACGGGAAAAGGGCCAAAAATTACTGTATCAAATATCCATAACTAGTAATTGATTAGACCCTACTCCTAACGCCTTGGGGGCAGGAGGAAGTACTTTTCTTGACTGTTAGTTAGAATGCAAGAAGAAAGTCTATTTTTCCCACAAAGATACATCATATATTAAAATGCCATATCAAAGACCTACCTACATACACAATTTTGGGCTTATTTTTATGTCTGGTTTTTGTACTCAGTTTTATCCATGGGTGACTGACTACAATCATCCTTCAAATGAGTTTTATAATTTTTATGTCTATCAAGCTGTCTGTGAGGCAAGTGGTGGGGCTGCAGACTATACCTCCAGTTCTCTGTAGGGAATTCCTGTTATCAAGAATTCTGCTTCGCTTCTCAGCTCCATTCTTCATTTCTCCTCAGATTCATCTGGAGTGCTCAGACTGGCAGAAGAAACCAGACCCAAAAATGTTTCAGTTGGTGAAACAGAACAATTAAGTGTTAACTGTATAGAGAGACGCCAAAGAACCCCATCAATCATGTAATATCTGAGTGAGATAATGCTGAACAGTATTAATCATGGTGCAAGGGCAATATAGTTCATTGGTCCCTCTTAAGTACAAGAGATTTCTAAAAAAAAAAAAAAATCAATTATTATGAAAAATTTGTTAATATTCAAAGTTTGTGTTTTGTCAAGCTCCTATTTTCTGTGATTTTTATATGGCTCAGACATCACAATTGATAACCATATATTGTAGAATCTCTTGATCCTTCTATGATGTTGTTTTCATGTTTTCTTTTAAATGGACAGTATTTCAGTATACCACTAAGCTAAATCAATGCCCCTGGAAAAGCTTCCTCCTCTGAAAACCAGGGTTTGAGAGAGATATATATTGTCTCCTGGAAAAGTTTCTTATAATCTCGTCTGGTTTTTTTGCAAAAATGAATATCCTTAATATTCAAATAGTAAAAACTTATATCTGTCTTTCCATGGAAAGACTTTATTCCTTAATAAATCAACTTTTTTTACACTTTAAAACAATGAAGAATAGTATGGCTGGGTAATTCTAGGACCTGTTCAAACTCTTTAGAAAAAAACCAGAATTGCAGTAATCAGATTTTTCTTTCTTGTTTTTTATGCAGTTTTATGAATATAATTAAGCTTTTATATCCATTTTAGATGTTGTCTGAAGAGATCATAAATACATTTTTCAGTCTTCTTAGTTTTGTAAATATTTTTAATAGAAGAAGTTTAGCAACTGTACAGTAACCAGTGATTTGTAAGATTGGTTTACCAAATGTTTCAAGACTATGGGAAGTGGTAAAACCTGCTTAATAAGAAAACCATACTACCAAAGTAGGTAATGATCTATAGGCACATGGAAAGTAGTCATTAGGAAAGGGCATTCCAGAGATAAATAGCATAGTTATGTCAGATAACGTACATTTTGAGGTAGTCGAAAGGATCACTGTGGAATAGTGAGGGCAAAGCAATAGTCAGCACCTATGAGGGCCCTTTATCCCATAGCTGGACCTTTTGGTCAAAGTTCACTCACAGCCCTTTCTTGTTCCTAGAGCTCTGAAGTAAGAAGAAGCGTTTCTGGAAACAACAAGATCTGCAAGCACCAGAGACCTGGTGAAGCCTGGCTATGGCTTCCCTTGATGAAAAATCTGGTGGGAACATTGGTCAGCGGCTCTTGGCTGTGCCCTGCATTCCTGTAACATCTTCCCTTACCACAGGCTGTTGCAATCACAAGAGACTGGCCAGTAGAATAAAAGTGTTAGTACCTAAAAGGTGGTGGAGTGAATTTGCAAACATTCACACAGTGTCTGCTCCAATTTTTAAATTTTGTAGGCACTTAATTATCATAGAGACCTCTACCCTTCTGATTAAAACTGAAAAACAAGCTCAACAAAAATATTTATCTAATTTTGTATAAGGTGATACAGAATATTAAGATTCTGGCTTTTACCTGGATACAGGAAAACAAAACAGAAGTAAATGTAGTCTGTTCTCTGTCTTGAACTTCTGCATACCTGACCACGATGCATGATCAGCAGGTTCTCTGTGTATTTACTGGTCATGTTTCACCCATGCCAGAAGGCAGTCTCACTTCTGCATTGTAACAAATGATGTAACTTCAGTTCTCACTGGACATGCCCAAGCGTATTTCTCCTTTACAAGAATAAATAGTTAATTTCTTTCATTACAATGTGATTATAGAAATGCTGATACTGTCTCCAGAGCTCCCAAGGGTAAAAGCCTCCTGTGATACAAGGAATTATTTGCTGAATGATTAGATAAAAGCCAGGTTTTGGACAGATTGGTAGCTGTACATTTATCCATATAGTTATGAACCTCTCTAGGAGCTAGGATTTAGTGCTCCTCTAAAATTCATTTTGCAAAACCCCTTGAATTTAAAATCTGACTTCTCTTTCTTTCTGCATTACTGGTTGCTCTTGGAGATGACGTATGTTCAGATTTGAGGTGAAAATGAATACTATTTGCACATACGCCTTGCCCTGTCTGTTGGGAACAGCAGGCTGTGCAGTTATAGGCCTGTTGCCAGCGCAGTGAAGTGGCCAGTCTTACAGGGATCAGTGGGACTGACTGGCTCTCCAGCAGTGACAGACAAATTTGGATTGGGAGCTCTGCTGCTGCTGAAGCCTGTGGCAGAGTGCAAGGACAGAAAGCAAGCACCCATCCTTCCGTAAAGGACTGGAAAGAGCAAAGACTTCAGGTATAAGTAACAGCAAAAAAACTACCAAAAATGATGGGCTTTCTTTGTCACATAATTGCAAAAGAAGAGCATGAGACAAGATTCAGTGGAAGGTCAAAGTAAAGCTTTTGCTAAGAAAATCATTGTAGTCATGAAGACCAGACTCTTTCAACACACTAATATGCCATTAAAGCCTGCTGGCTACGGACTCGTGTTATTCTCCTACCACCTGGGTTTAAATTTTTACCCTTAATGCAATTGTTTATGCATCTCTCAATCTCTTTTAGTCTAAAAAGTCAGTGAATTAAGAGAGGGTCCCTGTGATCACCCACATGGATAGAAAAAGTTCTGTGAGAGTCTTGAGCTCTCTTAGGAAATACGGTTTTACTTCCATTTATATAGATGAGGACAGACTTCACATCTGTTAGACTGTAGCAACAATTGGAAGATTAGCTCTTAGCTGAACAATGAAACACTTATCTCATTTTGCTCCACATCCTTCTTCCTTTGTGTGTTCCACTATGTACAATCTCTCACACAGAAAACCCTGCTAGTAATACTGCTACACAATTAAATTTGTCATCTGCCATCTCTGCTTACCAGAGCTTAACCTAAACTTAGGGGTTTAGTTTTAGGTTTTCTGGAGATAGACTGCACAAGGTCAGATACCAGAAGGAATGAAAGGGCAGAGTAAAAAAGCTGGAAATGCTTTTGTTGAAAATTAATGTAGTTTCATACAAAAGTTAAGACCTAGAGACCTGATCTAATCTGAAATTAACCTGAGATCCTGAAAGGACTTTCTGATGGTATTACACAATTATGCACAGTTCTTAACCTTTGACAGCAGGAAAATCTCTGAGAACCTTTAAAAATATTTAATATAAAATTTCTTATACATTTTCTGGGAAAAAAATCCCTTTTAATGTAAACCATCAAATTCTAAACCATACAAAACTAAACTCTCTTCACATTAAATTGCAAGTCAGATCTTTCAGAAACGGAAAGAATTGGAGCAAGTCTATCCAAGTCAGCAGTGGTTGGTGTGCTTCTTTGGAAGAGGCCCTGTTTCAAATTCCTCTTTTGAACTAGAGTGGGTATCATAGACAGAGGACCCTCAACATCCTCACATAACCCAGACATTATTTTAGAGCTGAAAAACCTTTGTTAGGTGAATCAAAAGATATCATTAAAAGCTGTATTAAAAGGTAAATTAACGCTAGACATGATCTGACAATGTGTGCTTGGAGCCCAGAAAGCCCACTGCTTCCTAGGCTGCATCAAAAGCAGCATGGCCAGCTGGATGAGGAAGGGGATTCTGCCCCTCTACTCTGCTCTGGTGAGACCCCACCTGGAGCACTGCATTCATCTCTGGGGTCTCCAGGGCAGGAAGGACATCGACCTGTTGGAGCATGTCCAGAGAAGGGTCGCAAAGATGACCAGAGGGATGGAGCCCTCCTGAGAGAGTTGGAGTTGTTCAGCCTGGAGAAGAGAAGGCTGCGGGTGATGTTATTGCAGCCTTTGATACTTAAAGGGAGCTTATAAGTAAAGAAGGGGACACTTTAGCAGGGTCTGTTGCAAAAAGACAAGGGGTAATGGTTCTAGGATAACAAGAGGGTGGATTTAGACTAGATATAAAGAGAAAGGTTTTTACAAAGACGGTAGTGAAACACTGGAACAGGTTGCCCCGAGAGGTGGTAGACGCTTCATCCCTTGGAACACTCAAGGTCAGGGTAGACAAGACTGAGCATCTTGATCTAGTTGAAGATGTCCCAGCTCATTGCAAGGGTGTTGGACTAGATGACCCTTAAAGGTCTCTGCCAACAAAAAAATATTCTATGATTCTATGAAATGTAAATGAACTTCATCTTTTTTTATAACAAAAAATTATTTACAAAAAATTGTCTTCTTCTGTCAAAATTCTCACAATATAATTCTTTTCACTTTCAAAAGACTTGACTGCAGTTCCCATTTACATTATCAATTACTATTTCTTTCTTAAAACTTTCATGATTCCAGCCTACCACATGCAATGAGCTATTATCACAGTGCAGTGATTGCGCAGCCAACCTGGCTTCTACAGAGCAGCAGAGAGTAGCATAATTAATATTCTGTATGACAAAAGAACTACATTCCTATCTCTGTATTTAATGACATAGCACTAGCTGTGGGCTCTTGTCACCCCCAAAAAGAGACAAATATAAGAAGTACCTGTATTTAAGAGATAAAACTGACATTTTACAAAGCTTCATTAGTACTGAGAAATTGTCTGTATGGCATAAGACTAATCTGCTTTTAAGTGGGACACTTTAAGTACTACAAGGAATATGGTGCTGCACACAATATTTGAATAACATGCATAGCTCAGTTGATTTCAATGGTTGCAATAGTCAAGCCAACAGCACATTCAGGGGATGCAATGCAATTCAGACCAACAAGTAAGCAAACTTACTGCAAAGAGAAAATCAATGTTCAACAAGAATCAACTACATATGAAAGACGTTTTACCCACAGTTCTTTTTAGCTGTATAAACAACTGGAAAACTCTTTAGAAAAACTGATTTTAAAACTCCGGTATGAACTCCAACTGTAACATAAATCTGGTGAATAGTGATAGTATTGCTCTGCTTGATACAGACTTTGCCAAATGCCAAGCCGGGGCCAAGGGCATATGATGCATGCACTATGGCACCCTGAACCCACAGGGAACTACACTCCCGGGGTGGCCAGATCCTTCCCCATAATGTCTCCTGCCCCCTGCCCTCCAGCACAGGAGGCAGCCTCTTGGTGTCCTCCTGTATCTACATTTCAGTCCTTGTCTTCTCTCTCCAGACCTTGCACGATGGTACATACTGGTTTTGCCTTTCAGAATGGAACTTTTCAAGCCCCCAGCACATTACTGAGCTGACTCTCAGGGGTCAGCTTCAGACTTCCTTTACTATGAATGAGGCTCTGCAAGCCATTTGGTCATAGTATAATACAGAAATACATGGCTGATCTGAAAATGCAGCCCCTGACAAAAGTTTCATATTCTTGATTGCTGTACACTTTGCCAGCAGTTCATGAGTGGGACTCATATCCATCAACAGCAGCTGAACAAGAATGGGGAGAGACAGCTACCTCTTGCCTCAGAGAGATCTGAGTTTTGGAGCAGTGCATTGTTATTGTGGTCAGGATGTCTAGGGAAGAGAAAGCAACAAAAATAATAAATGTACATTTGTTTTTGTTCATTTAAACCAATAGCACACTAATGTAGCTTGTAAACATTAGGTCTCAAAGATAAAAGTTTCCTTAGTGTTTTTTTAAGGAGACTGTAATGACAACTGATAAACAGGATGCTTTATTCAGCAGTGGAAAATTTCCCTTCTTTTCATATAAAATTACTTTTACTATTAAGAGCAAGGTTTGTTCTTAATCTGAAATCAATTTGCAATAGAAATGGAGACCTTCAGTTTAGTTTTTCATTTGCAGAATTACAATTCCCTTATATTCAATAGTTTTCTGCCTCTTAATTTATCCTATTTTTTCTAGTACCCTTAGCTTCTAAATCTAAAGCTAAAGTGAGTGAACTTCAAACACTAATTTCTCCTTGAATTTTGCCTTTTCTCACAGCCCCCTTGTCAGGCCACAGCCCTATTGCATTGAAGTCCAGCAAAAGAACTGCTCAGAGAAAGGAAAAGCATGTTATAGTTTGGGTGAAAAAAAGAAATAACTTTCCATTTCACATTTCCCTATTATAACCCGGTCACCAGGTCACCTCTGGATTAATTTTTCTGGTAATGTAGTCGGATGCTGTAGAACAGCTTTGTTAGAAAACAATAATTTATGCATCTTTTCACATTTTGAGAAGTTTGTTGTCCTTTACTATCTCTGCTAATCCAATCCATCTCATTCAGTCCTTACAATATCACATGTGAAGGTGTTTATATGCTGCCTCTATTCCATACTCATTTATCACTAAATATCCACCTCCTCAGTGTTCAGTTCAGCCAGCATGAATCATGCCATATTCAATGGCACATATTATTGGATTTGCTGTAGCAAATTTTTGGAAGAATGCAAAATACTCAAATTATAAAGCATTTCTGCGGTGCATCTGTGTTGATACAAGGTGACTGAGGACTCAGTTTAAGGCATCGCAGCCATCACTTAACCTGAAAATACCTCTGCCTTCCTCTCCATTTAGTTATATTGGTATATTTTAATGCCAGAGTCAGAGAAAAGAAGTATTTTAAGCAAAGGAAAAGAATAAAATAATTCCCTAAGATGCCTAATATGAATGACATCAAGTTTCAGAACAGGACCACAAAAATTAGAACAAGTACATTGCAAAGGAGATAGCTTGTGAAATTTCTTGCCATCGCAGTGTTATACTATTGTAATAGTATAATGAAAAAGGATTTTTCAGCAGCTTAGATGTAGCCCCAAGAGAAAAGTGTTACATGTAGCTGCCTCCTGAACCCTGTGCTAACTGAGCCAGGAAATGTGCTGACCCTTAAACAATGACATGACAAGATACAGGGAATTAGACAGTTACAGGGCAGCCAGCCTGACTTTTCTACATTTCCACCTGGGATTCTGAGCAAGAACTGAAACCTCCCACAGAATGGCAACAATGCTGGCTATAGTTTAAGTGTTACTTTAAAAACAACAGAAGAGACTTTAGCCTGGGTATTTTTTGGGTTGTTTTTTGTTTGTTTGTTTGTTTGTTTGTTGTTTGTTTTTTGTTTTTTTTTTTTAATTTAGGTAATAAAATTGCCAGATTGTACATACTCATCTAGTTATTAAAATATTTTTATGTAAAAATGAGCTGGGGACACATTGAATATCATGACAATACAATGTGTATCGTTTTAAATCAGGCTTTTTCTAAATGCTTCTTTTTCACACACATTAAGCTTTTCACTAGCTACCTGGATCTAGATAAAAGATGGAAAAAGCCTGTTTCAAAGTGGCAAATACTGTTTGAAAGACGGCTGAAAAACTGCAGGATTCAGTCCTGGAATCAGATATTTGGCATTTGAGTGAGGCTTTTCAGTTCTTTTGTAGCCTGTCTCATACAATATCAGTATACTGTAAATTTCTAAGAGGCAGTGGTCTCAGCACATGAATCCTAATGGAAGTGTCTTATTAGCACAGACAAATCAATGTGTAGAAAAAACTCAAATAATAAATTCATTATGAAGTGAAAGCTGTTATTAAAAAAAATCCTTTCTAATTATTTGGCTTCAGTGCCAATGTGCATTGACATTTAGAAAAGTAAGTTATTTTTAGGAATGATCATATTTATTAATGGTTACAGCAGCTTTTGGTGTTCCCTTCACTACATGCAAGCTTATAACTTTTATCACATAGAGACAAGAATCTCAGGTTTTTAGGTATTACACAGATGTGGGTAAGAAAAAAACTGTGCTGGAGCTTCTGAAATTCTTTTGGACTTCCAGTGCTGTAAATTACAGAATTCAGGAAAGAAAAGGAATGACAGCCTCTAAACTTTTGCACAGTTTGTGGTTTGGCCATGGACCAAAGCAGCTGAGGCAAAAGGAGGAGCTGCAAGAACGCTGGCAGATGTGTTAGAACTGCACTTCCTGTGATGCTCTGTGACTGCATTTGTTCTCTCCCTGACATGCTTACCAACATAACCTCCTGTCTGCAGTATTACTTAGGGACTCGATTGACAAGGTCTGGCTGGAGCACATACAAAAAACCACAACCCTCAAACCTATACACATTCATACCGGAAACTTGACGTATATCCAAAACAAAATGGCTTTTAGCATAGGTACAAACTGGCATTTTGGCCATCTGATAGAGGCACAGAATATATACATTCATATCAACTCTTGCATGGCTATTTTTGAAAATGAATGCTAGAGAAAATAGCAGCCTAATACCCATAGGAACAGAAGGAGTTTAAATTCCATAATAGATGATTTATTGTTTATTATTCAACTAGATCTAAACAGTGATTTAAAATGAAAATTCCTCCTCATCCATCCTTATAACCTATCAAATTACTCCCTATTGCCCCAGATATTTGTCAAAGTAATTCAGTCACCTTTTGTTCTGCTTTCAAATATGCCTTTGACACCCACCTCTTACAGACTCCAGACTCTGGAGGCTCATCTTTTCCCTTACTGTCTGTATATTCAAAGTCATAAAGTGCAGTAGCAGTTAGGAAGGCTCAGTTTCACAACTGCTGTGCTCAGTTTGCTCACTGCTATGAAGAGTCTGATCTGCTGTGGAAGAAGCTGAAAGTAAAAAAAGATATGTAACACTTAATTTATTTTTCAAAGCAAATATCATCAGCTTAAAAATGAAAAGAAAAATTAAAATAGCAAAAAGAGAAAATTAAATTTATATGATGTTCACTCTGAAAATTCTCTTTAATGAAACCATGACTGCTACTTAGCATTACTGACTGAAAATTACAATGAAACACAAGTCAAACATAAGTTATTTAGATAAAAGTCATTATAACCTTAGTTACCTAGAAATTAATTAAAAATTTTAGCAGTACTAATAGATATTAATTAACATAAGTGGAAAATGAACTTTATGCCTTTCTAGGTTTTCTGTTTTTTTTCTCTCTTTATATCTTTGTAGAGGGTAAGGAAAACATAACAATATGGAATAATGATTATGAAACTCTTTATACTTTCATAGGTTATTTCATTACTCCTTGCTTGAAAAGAGTGTACTGTGGTCTGTTCTGGCCCAAGAAAATAAATCTGCCAATGATTTTCTATTTCATTCTAGAAACTGTTTACATGACCAATGCAATGATATGTACCAAAATGAAAACCACAAAACAATCCAATAACTTCTACATTTACAAATGAAAAGTTGTAAGGTAAATTTTAAGTTGAAGGGGTAAGGTAAGAAGTGATTTCAACATAATCACAATTTTAAAAAGGTTTTTCCTAAAAATCAGAAATTTTCCTGCCTGTTTTTGTCCGGCGTACTTCACTGCCAAAATAAATAGCAAAAGTAGACATAAAGGTCAGTCAATATGCTGTGGAAGTGCCAGGGATCTTTTGTTCTACACTTTGCTGTTGCTTGACAAATTACAGGTGCTAAAGCAAAGAACAGGAGTGATTTTAAAAACCATGGTGCATTCTAGGACATCATTTTCTTAAACATTTTTAGTCAGACTAATAGAAAGACTAAGCGAACTGCCTACATGTTGTGTTGGAATACTGTGACTTAAGTGGCCTTTGGGTTAATATAATACAAAGAGGTGTTTTTAATTAAAATATGGAGATTTTTCTTTCCAGGCCACATCCATGAGCCTGGAGATTCACCCATCCTCTACTGAGTTCCATAGATCGACTCTTCCCATCTACTTCAGTGGATTTTTTCTCTATGTCCTTGCAGAACTGATTTCATTATTGTGAGCTTATATTTTTCAATATTCACATTTTCTCTGCCTCTTTTCTCATCCAGCCTTCTGCTTTTGAAATTGTATGTGCCATCATTTCTCTGGCTGTACCAGAAAGACCTTTCTTGATACCTCCTATTATCATGTTTACTTTTTTTCATGCCACATCACATTTATGAATGTTGATTATCTTGTATCTCCTATATTTTGATCTTTTTGAGTTTGCTGTTTTCAGCTAATGAGATTCTCCCACTTACAACAAAAATTTTTGCTCTTAAATTCATGGCATTGCTACATTTATCATTTCTATTGTTACTTTTATTGTTTCTATTACTTTTGCCCTCTGGGTCATTTAGTCCCTGCAGCAGGATACTCTGGCATTCATCTATATTCCCAGTATCTTCCACCTTGTGTAATCAGCCAATTTTATTTCCTTCTTTCTAATGAGGACAGGGTCATTAATGGAAACAGTAAATGCACTGGGTCACTACAAGATTCCACATCACAAGGATGGTCTAGATGAGTTCTTTTTTTTTACCAGACTTTATTCTTCTCCTGCTATGCTTTCATCTTTAATTCCTTGAGAAATGCTGACAGCTACTTCCCCCAGTTCACCAGCTGTATTTTCTTTTTGTAAGAGGAGCTGACCAGAAAATACTACAGCCTTAGTTGGGGTGCTTCTCCAGAACTAGGTATCACAGAGACAATAGAGGGAGTCTGCTTTGGCTCTCACAAGCTCTCCATTATCAATCCCAGTGAAAGTGTTTGTTCCTAGCACACCTTATTTGCCATCTCCTGCTTTCGATGTTAAATGCTGCAAGCCCTTTTTCTTTCTGACAGTCACAAGCACTGGCTTCATATAAAGATTGACCTTTACTTCATTACTGACGATAAGCAAGCTCTGAATGTGTGTTTGCTTAGCTCAGGCACCCACAGGGATTTCATACAAAAATAGACGATGGCTCTGGAAAAGGCACAGGAAGAAATGAAAAATGTAACTCGAAGCCTTCTGATTTCCCTTGCTAATCACCAGGGGGAGGAACCCCTCTCACGTCTTCTGGATAGAAAACCAAAGATGATTCTTCACTTTATATGTAAGAGGTCATAAAAGATTGTTAACCCAGCATGAAAGCTCTAAAATATTCAGGGAAAACAGTCAGACTGGGTGGGCAAGTAAACAAAGCACTTAAAAATGGGAAATATAATTGTATTTTGATACATGTCAGTTTCAACAAAATTAATTTCTGGTTGAAAAAAGAAAAGTCTCAAACTCTGGAAATTTTCTTATCATTCCAGAAGGGCATACCTTTGTCTTGCCACTTTGAAACCTCTTCCAAAATTATTTTGACAAACACGTCTATTGTAAAATATTGACTATTTATTTTGGCTGTTTTTACAGTTTATCTCAATTTAGGAAGAACTGGTTTATGACCAGGGCTGATTTCACTGATAGGTCTTGTTTATCTATAGATACATAGCAAATATCTCTTTCTTGTGTATGGAAGGAACTGATGGAGTCTTTTTTCCTGCTCACACCAGCAAATGCCTTTTTGTCATCATTGCACCCAAAAGCCATTTTCTGAAGCACTTTTGAGGTCTGGATGTCGAGGCTGGCTTAGGCAGCCGGATGAGGCTAAGGCTGTAGGTAGTTCTGGTTACTACTGGGCTTTGGAGCCTGTGGTGTCCTCCTGACTTGTCATCTGCTTCCCAAGGAACCAGCTCTTCAAATCTCCTACTACAACTGCATCCATAAGCACTCCTAATCTACTTTCACCAGAAGTGTTTGTTGGAAACTGGCAGTAAGTACTGAAAGGTCTGAATTTATTACAAAACTGATGACATTTTAGCACACACCATCCACTCTTGTACTGCAGTAATGTAAAAACAAGGCCTTGACTGCATATGCAAACCAGAAATTTATAAAAGCATATACACAACTTCATCTGCTCTTTTGCATAAAGCTTCTGAGTTTTCGATGGAAAGCACAGAGTTACTGCCTGATGCCACTATGAAAGGTGAAAATTGTGTGCAGCCACACTTGGGGGAATTAAATTAAAAAATTGACATGCCACAACCTCCTACACAGCTAGTAGAAAATAGGCTGTTAGCAGAAAGGACAGGCGGGAGATTATAAAGTCAGTCAAAAGTAAAAGTGGTTTAAGTGGAACTGAGATTGTAGGGCATAAAAGTACCAGAATTCATAAAAAGCAAATGCTCCTTTCTGAGATTAGTGCTGCCATAGGGAGATACTTAATAAGAATGTCATGCTGAATTTAATGCTGGTCTGCGTTCCTGCAGTGCTAGGAACATGCCTCCTTTTCCTTACTCTGAATGTAAACAGATATTTTGTCTCAGCTGTGTTTAAGAGACCCAAAATTATTAAACAGAGAGATTAACATCTGGAACACAAACTGTTTTCTCTTAGCAGAACGGGAAGTTAAGGACTTGCATTATTGTTTGTTTGTTTTAATTTTTCTTGAGGTCAAAACCTGTATCTAAAAATATGCTTTTATTGAAGCACGCTTTTGGACTGGGGCATGAACTCCTTGTCGGATTTCTATAGCCTACAGTATGTAGGAAGTCAGATTAGATAATCAAAACGTCCCTTTTGAGCTGAGGAAGTCTTACAACGCTCAGTGTTGTTGTACAGTGCCACCTAATGACACGGAGCAGTTCACAGAAGATCCATTCTCAAAGCTGTCATAGTAGTATGGAGGTCTGCAGTACACCACAATCAATCCATTTTGGATTCTACAGAGATATTTAAAATGTGTTTGTCCTCTAAAACATATGAAACCATGTCCTTTTTACTCAAATATAATTCAGAAATAAAAACAAAGCAAATGTGTGCCAAAGGAAACCGTAGGTATTTACTATGTGCATGCTAAATAAGCTATTACTGCTTTACTGACCTGTTGCATACTTGCAAAGCTACGTAAGATTTTTGGCAGCAAGGAAAACAGAAAATCGCCTTTAAGACATAAATCATATTCTTGCATATTGAAAGGACATCCTGTGATAAAATATTGGGAAGGATAACGTGCAGGGAAAAAAGGCAGAATTTTTGTAACATTTCTCTGGGATGCTGAAATTAGCTATATTCAGAGTCAGACACTCTCCATGAAAAATGTGTCAGCCATGTGGAGTTCCCTTGTTTACTTTGCTGGGAAATGTCACAGTGTCTAAAAGACTACCTTCAGGCCATAGCAGATAAACAGGGTAATTTTCGGATGTTTTCATTTGGTGTGGCACATCATCAACTATTAGTACTACCATCACCTAAGGAAACTGAAAGACTTGAAAATTATTTGGAGAAAATGTAGTTATTTGCCTTGTTTCCTCTGGCTTCTGTAGTTTTGTGGACCACAAGAGCATGCTTTTTTCCCCAAACTGGTCTTCCTGCAAAGTATATGGTGTACTGAAATCTGCCTGAGCTGTGAATGCATCCCTTAGGAAAATAGTTTAGGAGTGGATTCAAGGTCTTTGTTGTGTTCAGCTGTTTAAAACTGGAATTCCTTACTAAGACCATGTCTGAGGAGCAGCTGCTGTGGCTGCTCTTGCATTGACCAGCTCCTGTCACTACACTATTCTACTGTATTTTTTATTTTCTCATTTGTGCGTGCTACTTGATGTGGACTCCTTGCATGGTCAGGGCTGTGCACCACTGTTCTTGCTGGACTCAGGGAGGCAGATTCTCCAGTACAAGACAACCATGTTGGAGATCCCTGAACTGGTTTCCGAAAAAACCCAGGTCTATCTGCATGATGCAGCAGGGCGCCCATCAGAGCCATCGGCAGATGCCCTGAGGTCAGAATTGCCATGTTACTGTGTAGTTTTGTACCAGAGCCACTTCTAGGGCAGCCTTACTTAGTAAGAGTTGGTCTAGTTACAGCCTGACCTGGGGGACCCCTGTGTTTCGATCCATGCAGACTGCGATACCTGTGCTAGCATTTTATTGCCGTAACGAGATGCCGCCTTGAAAACCTTGGAGAGCAAAGTATAGTCTGCCAGCTAGTCATCTGATTAAATGGAACTGTTAAACAGTCAGATTACAAGTATTTAGAGGATAATTAGGTGGTAAATCAAGACCTTACATGTGTTCATCAGAATCAAACTCAGTCAAAGCAATTTCTTTCTTTACAGAGTAAATAACTTAGTTGGAAAGGTGTCAGCAGCAGACGTTATACATTTGGACCTCAGCAGAAGTGCTGGTGATGTAGCAAAGAGAGCTGAATTGAACTATCCTAAAACCAGCTTCCCAGAGAGCTGTTTGTAGAGGAGTTTGATTTCAGACTGGAAGACTGCCTCATGTGAAGCTCCACAAAAGTCCCAGCTGGAGTCACAACTGGTTATATTTTCATCAGCAACTTGGATAATGGAATGAATAACATGATTTATAAATGTTTCATCTGGCACTACATCCTGAGAAGGGCTTGGAGAACAGGCTCAAAATTCACATGACATGGCTCAGAAACAGCTAGATGAAATTCAATGAAGATGTATGTGACGTACTGTCCTGAGAAACAAAATACAAATTAAAATCAGCAAATGTTAGAACCAGCTTCATGGATCTATGCTAGTCCTCTGAAATCAGAAAAATTCTGCCCCAATAACCTGCCCAACTTGCTATCCAGGTTGACTAAGTACTGGTATATGAACTGAATATACTCAGGTAACCAAAGCAACCAAAATCCAGAGCTGCAGTGGAAATAACAGATTTATTCCATCATTTTGCTGGCAGACAGGGAAATTACACTGCTTAGTCCAAAGTTAGCAGGGGCAAAAAGGCTCAAGGGGTCGGGGCGCATTCCTGGCCTCTACACAAGAAGGGGCCTGGTGCGTGAGCATCTGCACAAGTCTGGGTTTTACAGCCTTCAAGCTTCCTACCTATTGTCCTGCACCGAGAGGCCCAGGCCTGAAAAGAATGTTTTAAGTCTTTTCACAACATCCTGTTGCCTTCTCCACCAACTCCTCAAGGAAGAAGGAAAACAACAGACACTTCACCACAATGTGTGAAATTTTCCACACAGAATATTCTTAGCACCTTCCAGCTTCAAGGCCAATCTTGAGCAAAAAAAAACTCTAAAAACAACTTTAAATTCTCTCCTGGACAATCTTACACTTTCAATCCCTTCCTCTCCACAGCTGGCCAGTGTTAAAAGAGTCTGATGTTTGGAATTATTTGACTCACATTAGCGTGCCACTTTTTCTATACTTCCAGATGAAGGAAGCAACAATAAAATGCTTGTTCTCTGTGATGAATGAGGCTTTAGTCCACGTTTAGATATTCTTTCAGTATTTTGTTATTTCAGTTTTGACAGAATCTGTGTGATAATCTAAGCCAAGTGTCTCATCTGGTGATGATTTCTTTTTGCCATAGTTAGAATAGAATAGAATAATTAAGGCTGGAAAAGACATCCAAGACTGAGTCCAACCTTTGACTGAACACCATGTGAACTAAACCATAGCACAAAGTGCCACATCCAGACATTTCCTGAACACTTCCAGGGATGATGACTCCATTACTTCCCTGGGCAGTGCATATCAATGCTTGACAACCCTTACCATTCTGAAATTCTCACTGATGTTCAGCTTTAACCTCCACTGGCACAGCTTGAGGCCATTTTCTCTTGTCCTATTGCTGATTGCCTGGGAAACCCACCTTGCTACAACCTCCTTTCAGGTGGTTAAGGAGTTTTAAGGAGTGATAAGCTCTTCCCTGAGCCTCTTCTTCTCCAGACAGCTCCAGCTCCTTCAGATGCTTCTCATAGGACTTACTCTCCAGACACTTCACCAGGTTTGTTGCCCTTCTCTGGACATGTTCCAATGCCTCAATGTCTTTCTTGAAGCAAGAAGCCAAAACTGGACACAGTACATGAAGTGGGGCCTCACCAGTGCTGTGTACAGAGGGACAATCACTGCCCTGGTCCTGCTGGCCACACTAGTTTTGATACAAGCCAGGATGCCACTGGCCTTCTTGGCCACATGTGCATGCTGCTGGCTGATGTTCAGCCAGCTGGTCCTTTTCTGCTGGGTCGCTTTCCAGACACTCTGTCCCCAACCTGTAGTGCTCCATGAGGATGTTGTGACTCAAATGTGGACCTAGCACTTGGCCCTTGTTGAACCTCATACAATTGACCTCAGCCCATTGATCCAGCCCGTCCAGATCCCTCTGCAGAGCCTTTCTACTCTCCACCAGAACAACTCTCCTGCCCAGCTTGGAGTCATCTGCAAATTTACTGAGGATGCAGTTGTTCCCCTCATCCACGTCATTGATACAGATATTAAACAGGACTGATGCAAATACTGAGCTTTGGGGAGCCCCACTAAGTGACTGTCCATGAGCTGGATGTGGTACCATTCACCCACTCCTGGAATCCAGACATCCAGGCAGTTTTAACCCAGAAAAGACTGCATCTGTCCAACACATGAGCTGCCACCTTCTTCAGGAGAATTCTGTGTAAGACAATATTGAAGGTATTACTAGGGTCCAGGTAGACCACTTTCACAGCCAATTCTTACTCACTTTATCATCCTGATAACTGCTGAAAAGAAAAAAAAAAAATAAAAAGAAAAAAAAGAATTTTTAAAAAAATTAATTATTCACAGTCCTCTTTCCAGTGATTTTTTTCCAATGGTTGTTCTTTCAGATCAAGGTCTAGTGGAAAGTGATCATGTAAACACTGAAGATTGTTACTCATCAGATTTGATTATTAGTAAGTTCTTAGCTGCTTAACTTCCTTCTCAGTCGTTTCTTACAATGATGAATGAGCAGAACTTGTTACTTCTTATATATCAACAGAAGTGTTTTCCATGTGAGCAGCATTTCCATAGGCATAACACCTGAGCATTGGAATTGCGCAAGTTCAGCTGTGTGTAAGTAGAATTGAAGCCTTCCAAGCCTGCGTTGATTTTGCCTTCTCAGGCTTACCATGTGGGTGCTTTTGGCTGAACGAGGAAAGACATGAGAATTTCACAGAATCACACAAGGATCATTGATTCCAACTTGTGGTTCATCTGCCATAATTTGGTTATGTGCTCTAGGATGAGGAGCACTGTACACTTGACTCCAATGAAACCAGTTTGGCCTGTGTCAGTTTTAAAGGGATTCCAAGGTGGCTGGTTCAGATGTAGATACTTGAGGCTAGGTGGAGATAAATCCTACCCTGACATACCTGCATTATCTGTGAAAGAATCAGAACTCAACTGGAATTTTCAGGATTAACCAGTAAAATATTTAGTCATAAATGAAGCAAGTTTTTAATGAAAATAATTTAGACTTATTAAATTTGGTTCCTACACATAAACTTACAAGTCAACACATCACTATAATGACACTATCAAGGCCACTGCATCATTTGGGTAGGCAATATCTAAACTGATGTTTTCATGAATGCTGTGCTGGCTGGAATTGTTGGGAAACTCGAGTCTTTATTGCAGTAGCATGTAATGTATAACTATAGTGCAATTTCGAAATTTTAATGCTACAGTTCAGTCACAGTGCTATTTGATAGAGTAATGCCCTGAGGGAGGGACTAAGTTTAGCATTACAAATCAGTATGCATGAAAGATCTGGGTTTTGTCAAGCATTCCTTTTTCAACTCTTTTCTAGGCATCCATTAATATAGTGGTGACTGTACTGGAAATGGTTCACAGCAGTTTCAGACATTTGGTTAAATGTATTGATGACCTGTTAGAAAGAAACTGAATGAAAGTAGATAGAAAGTTAAAGGTATATGTCAGCATAGTGGAAGGGGCAACATTTCTTCACTCAGATAATTGTTGTGTTGTTCCTGTAAGTAGTCCTTTGCTAAAATATGTATCAAATGCCAGAAGTTGCCTCCCCATTGTAACTGGTAATGTTTTGATGCATTGATGAGAAGTGACCAGTCTTTCTAGTGTTTACTCTAGCTAAAAAATCTTTGGACATCCCCTTGATTTATAAACAGTAAAACTTAAAAGAGCCATTACTATGAGTAAGAGTTAAGACTTAAAGGATATGGTAGTTCCCAAAGTTTCAATGTTCAATGGATGGAAAATGACAGGAAGGAAATATGTGATTTCACAAAAGCTTCTAAATCACAGTAATTTTTAATGACAGGGATTCAGTGATCCTGTTTAGGAAACCCACCGTATTTTTACATTAATCAGTTCCCAATTCATTTGGTAAACTGTTATCTGTTATGCTGATGACTATTTTGATGTAGCCAAATTCCTTTGGTGGTATAAGCTAAATAATGGTTTGGCTGATTAACAAAAAGCCAGTGTGTTTTCTACTGTTTTGCCTTATGTTCCCCTTTTGTGCTTGCTTTTTAATAGAAAATTCCTATAAAACCTGATTATACCCTCTTTTTTCTTTGAACAGCAGCCAGTCATCATGAAGATTGACACTGTTTCATGAAACTGGCAGTGGTTATTAATTTGTAGTTGATTTGTAAGACAAGTGGAAAAGCCAGATAAACTTAATTTTCTTTGTCATATTGTGGGGTGTTTTTTCACTGTCATATAAATGCTGTTAATCATCAGTTAAAACTATTCATGCTTTTCATTCATCTGTAATTACCATTTTAAAAATTAGATGCTAATAAATAAGATGTAATAAAAGGTTATTGCAGCTTTCTTTTGGTGCATCAGAGGATCTAAACTGTGGTGGGACTGTCATTTTGTACTTTGAAAGCGGCAAGGGCAATTTCTTCAGGAAAAAAATATTATGAAAAGAATAGAAGTATTGTCCTTCATTATAACAAATGATAGTTTCAATCAAACCATCCAACATCATTAGTATAACTACAATGTCATAGAATGTCATCTAATTAAACCAAGTTATGTAACTAAATTGCATTCATTTTGAAAGTTGTCTTGCCGCAGCATAGCTTCCCAATTTAAGTTAAACTACTTTAATTAATGGATTTAATTTTGGAAACATTCTAAGTGAGCGCTGAATCCTGTGAGATTTATGTCAGTTTACTTCAGGAATTTTGGTTAGTCAATGTTCATCAAGCTCAAACTTTAGTTATTCGTAATTACCATTTCCATGTTCTGGGAGCTATGCAAATGTCCACTGTAATTACAGTGGGCTCAAAAGAGAGGAATAGGAGGATAAGACAAAATTACCTTTGCCCTGTAAATGGGACTGATCTCAGTAGACAGAAGCTGTTTTCTTGCCCCTAACCATCTGAAGTAGGACTACCTATTCTCCCCTTCCCTTCTGGGGTCTGATAAACATCATTACCAGCACCATGAAATAAATGTCCTGAAACCAATTGTAAAGAGATATTTTTAATGGGAAAATGAGAGGTGAAAATAATAACAATAAGATCACCACTGGTAGATACTTATTAATCAGGCTCCATAAGACAAAAATAATTACATTGTCTTTCTTGGAGTCCTATAATTTTATTTTCTTTTGGGTAAAGACAGGATGGACTATCAAGGATCAAATGTTTCTGCAATATTTTCATCTCCCCCCAGAAGGTATAAAAAGTTCATTATATGTTCAGAAATATAGAAAATGGATTAGCTAGGAAAAAACATGCACATGTTCACATACAGGGAATGGCTCTGGACACTTGCAAAGAGTGAAAACACAGCAGTAGAATTCCTTAAACTAAAAAGGGGACTATGAGTATAAAAATTATTAAATAATTTTGTCTGCACAGTTTGAGACTGGGAGGAAGCTGCCAGAAAGGTTGTTTCTGTTCCTTTTCTGACATCGACAGAAAAAGGGGGAAGATCTTCCAGGAAATAAATTACCTGGAGATTTTCCTTCAACATAGAGGAAAGAATGCGGTCTGATAAATTTATTATTTTTGGATTGTGAATTGTCAGGCATTTTTAGTCCCATTTCATAAGTCTGTTTCATATCCTACTTCCTTTCTAATTTCAGATCAGTGAACAGTTTGTTGATTTGCATGTTCAAAGCGTATTCTCCACATAACCATGTGCTTAGAGTACACATAGGTAAAATGGTACCTTATCACAGCAGTACATGGTCATGGTTGTGCTTGCAGATCTTTAGCTCTATCATGAGAGACATTTGCATTACATTCTTGCCCACCTAGAAATAACTATTCGGTTGTTTTCCCTGATTTGGATTTGCCTATTTTCTGACTGAGTTCAGAGCATTTTAGGGAGATAGGAATCATTGGACCAGACACCCAAATGATGCCCCAAAGAGGCACAAATGGTTGTAAAACTGCCGCAGGTGGATATGTCAGAAATCAAGTGACTTCCTCACTGTGTGAAGCACAACAAACACTTACTAAATGTGCCTGGTGCTTATTGCCATCTAGTGAAATAACTGGCCATAAAAAAAAATTTGCTGTTTGTCATGTTGCAAAGTGCATCATCAGGAACACAAAGGTACGCCCAAGCATGTGAATTTTTAACGCAGTGTGGACAGCACATCTCAAAAACTTACCCAAAGCAATGGCATTCATTCTTATGCCACTGCAGCTTCAAAGTCCGGCTAAATATTTTAATGTCTGGCTAATGAGGGAACTCTTTACCTGCTGTGATGTTTTACCACTAACTTGGTGGGAAATCCTGATTCACCTGGCCTTAATGAAAATATAAAACTTGACTTAGTGGAAAATTCAAGTCTGGTCTTTTCCAGAACACCATCTATCTGTGTTAAACCTCCTAGTGTGAAATGATTTCTGAATTTTGAGGTTTGATCTTCAGCTTATTATGATATTTAGTCATCAAGCAACTTTCATTCAAAAAGACTGAAGAGGGGAGAATAGTTAACAGAGAGAACATTAAGAAAATTAGCCATTGAGGTCTACAGCCAAAACCCAGCCATTTTCCTGTATATTATACTTTTCTATAAAGTATAGCTGTACCTTAAATTAATCTATTACTAAAAAATTGAAAAATAAGGAGAGTGGATAAATGTAGAGCATGAGGATTTAATAAATGGCTCAAGAAGTCTATTTCCAGTGGAGTGATGGTGTAGTTACACATGTATGTAGTTGTAACCACAGGTATTTCCATGACATTTCTTCCATCCTTATTTCTTCCCAAATTCCAGACATGATAAATTCTCCCATGAACACGTATTTAATGTCTCTGTCTGAGAACCACATTATTTTCTCCTATATTTTAGCAGAAGAATAAGGAAGATTTAGCTACTTTTCCATATAATGCAGATCAAATAAGAAGGAATACTCGTTTAGTACTGTTCTGTCTAGTCAGTATAAATTTCAGGCAAATATCTTATACAAATGTCTAGGACATAAAAGATCTGGAACTAATAGAAACTTGAAAGCATAATGGAGACTTGGATTCAACTTTATAGCCTTTCTCTTTCCAAAATTGTGCAAAAACTTGGTATTTCCATGTGAAATGAAGAATAGCTCCTTCAACGTTACATGTTTTCTTTCATTGCATTGGTTATTTCTGAGCTGTGCAGGACTACAAAAATGTGCATTTACTATCTTTTTGCACTGTTATCATATAACATGGGAAGCATTTAAACTTCATGAGTGTTCTGTATTTTTCAAAGGCATTAAGTTTGGAAACAAGAAATAGAAGCCATTTAAGATGTATATTCAGAGCCAAAACTCTGCTGGAGATCTCCGGAACTCAGGTTACTTCAATAGCAGCTTCCAAGCCCTTGTGCAGAGGAGACCCAAACATGACTCAGTTTTCATGAGGACAATCACCAGCTATGATTCAGACAGACGGAGTTAGGGCTAGTTGGAGTGGAATGACCATGATAACAAATACGAATTAGCCACCGTGTGTCAGCTGCTTACCTGGAATTAAGAAGATGAGATACCCATTTTTATTTCCCTAAGCTCATGTTATTATTGCCTATGGCAGGACCAGTGGCGAACACTGTTTCTCATCACTGACAGATGAAGGCAACCCAGTGTAACTCGTCTCCCAATTTTATCTAAAAGTAGACGGGATTTACTCAGGCCAAATTAGCTTCTTTTTTTATTATTATTTTTCCCCCAGGCATTTTGTTATGAGTTGAAGGGGAGATTTAAAGGTAGAAGTAATGAAGGGTGCTCACAACATTTTGTGGAAGAGCCCTCTTGTACCTAACAGACAACAAAGAAAAAATTAGTCAGAGTTTTTTTGTGGAGAAACTTAAAAACAGGAAACTTAAGTTCAGAATCTTTGGCAAAATGAAGATGAAAGTGGTTTGGGGAGTAGATTGTTTTCTCAGTTTTTAAGAGATGAGAGGCTAGATGGGACTAAGTCTCCAAGAGAGGAATGGAAAGCAGAACACTGCGGGAAGCCAAAGAGGTAGCTATGTTACTCAAGAAATCAGTTCAATTTTTGCCATAGCAGTTTGAAAGTTTTCACATGAGAAGGAGCTGGTTTATGCCAAAGACAAAACCGATTTCAGAATGCTGCTGTTTGGGGAAAAAGGTTCTGGCCTTACGTTTTGAATAGGGGAAAAGATCTTTGGGACAGGAACACACTTCTGGAAGATCTCTAAGTGTTTTTTTATGACGAAAAAGAAGCAAGAAATTATCTGTAATAAACCTTCCACACAGATAGACACCCTGAAAAGTAGTAGACAACCTGACTCAATTATAATGTTTTATTCAGATAAATCTTTAGTATCTCTAAAAAAGCATCGGTGGTTTCCAAACGAGGACCTAGAATAGCCACAAAGATTGCAACTTCTTAAGTCCACAGACGTCCTGGAGGTAAGGTGGGGACACAAAAGGTGCACAAGCAGTTTCCTGTAGGTGCAGAAGATGCCAATGCCTCAGAAAGAGGCTTTTTTTTTTTTCTGTTGTTCAGTTCTACTCAGATGGCATTTTCACTTAAAGCCTATGGACTTTCTAACATTGCTGATGGCAGGAGTCAGGGGAAGCACCTAACGCTTCTAAAATAAATCCAAAGGAAATATTTGCACAAGCCCTTCTTGTGGAGAGGCAATTGATCTTTAGACAGGTTTATTTAAAATGTAGGCATCTTTTACTGATGGGTATAATTCACATTCATTAAAGCAGAAGTTTAAATGAAGACCCCGAAGAAACTATCAGCTGCCATGGAAGAACTTGAAATAAGAGCAAAATCAGGAGATGTGTTAATGAAAAATAAAAGGCTGCTGTTGAGTGTGTAAACATAGAAAACAATATTGTCCTTCTAAACCTACTGGCAATGTGACAGTTTGTGTACAAAATAACTGGCACTATGTGGAAAGCACAAATGCTAACCTCACCACTCTGGTTTTGAGAAACCAAACTACTATGGAACAGATCAATAAGACCAACAGGAAATAATTCTATTTCTCTACCTCTGTGTATCAACACCTCTGTTTGAGTACACTGCCATAGCATGTGTGTGGCTATTTACGGTAACTGTTTAAGGACTCATTTTAGTGGTATTTGATTTTCCTGAGACTAAAGGAATAGCACAGTAAGTGACACTGAACATATTGCTGCAAATAGACATCAGAGGACACAACTCTATGCTACATCCTACTTGACTGTTTATAACTTGTCACTAAAATAGATTAATGTAATACAGATTGACCACCTCTTTCCTTTTATGTCTTAGAGGTAAACTGAATTGTTTCAAAATTTATTCAGTTTAACCAAATTATGTCAGTTAGAATTTATTGATCTTTAAACTGCAATATTTTAGTAAAAAATATCTTGCTTAAATTTATCTTATAACATGAGCTTTGCAACTTTATCTGCCACTTTTGATTATAAAAATGTAGGGTTTTTTAAGACATTGCAGTTAGCAAGAAAGATCTTGGGAAGCGTTAACAGTATTAGAATATTACAGTCCTTCCCAAGTAGTACTGAAATGCAAAAAAAAGGGCTGAAAAAGGCTGACAAGATTATTTTCAAAATGTCCTGAATCTGGGGAAATAGTATAAGAAAGAAAATTGGCTGTAGTTATATTATGGAAAACACAGTGTTCTGAAAATAATGTTTGTCAAACTTCTTATGCCCCAATGCTTTCCTCGCATATAAATCCATTTTAATGAGTCAATCATTAATGGTTAGATAGCAAAGGTTTTAATAATGCAAAAATCCAAGAAGAATCATTGCATTTTTTATTCATAGTGAAAAAGCAGTGTGAGTCACAAAAATAACCCCTGGAGGTCTATAATCCAACCTCCCGCTTGAAGAGAAACTGCTGAAAACTAGAGAAAGTCGGCTGTGGTGTTCTCTACTTATAGTTAATAACAAGCTTTATTCTGTCCCCTTAATTTTTTTACAATAAAGTAGTAGAAAATATCATGGAAAAGATCAGATGAGCCAAAGCTCTACAAGGCACAACAGACATAAACTGCACAGGAATGGATTTGTCCATTTGGCCAAGAGCCTTAAGTACATGTACAGCTCTTACCAAAGAAGCAAATCTGTTTTATTACAATATGGAAGATATGAATATAGCATTTTGATTTGTAATGAGCCATCATTAATTATCTTTTGTCTTTCACTGATGTAGATCAAGGTTAATCATATTATAGAATCAATATCATTACATGTGGAATTATTCACAGTAATAGCATTCTTTTTTGAAGACCACATATTCCAAGAAGACCACAAAATTCTGAGGTCTGCAATGGAAAGTACCAGTATTTGCTGAATTAGAGCTATGCAGTCTCTCATACTCTTACTGCTTAGTGAAGCTAGAAATACTGGCTTCAGTATTCAAATCAGTTTAGACTTGTTTTTATGGAATCCTGTCTGAGTTACATTTTTCTTGAAAAAGCTTTCTGGTTCCACCATGAACACATTCAAAATCAGATCATGTACCTGTGGCCTGCTCTGCAGCATAAAAGTCGTGTCTCCACATCTTGACATCTTATGACAAGAAAGGAGCTCTTATCTCATCCACTTCTGTTTGAAAATTCATGTGCAAAGGCACATTTCTTCCCAAACAGACCATCCTAACAGCCCTACAGCATCCCTATGGCTTAGTCTTTATTTAAAACAAAACTTTGATTCATCGTTAATTTAAATAGGTAGTGTGAAGTCACTGATGGAATCCTATTGAACCCTACTTTTCCTATATGATATTAATAGCATAACTATAGCTTCCCTAACCCCGGTGGTTTCACGCTTATGTGCTCCAAAAAACAACCCCCTGAACAAATCACTTTTTCATTTACATCCAATGCAGAGATGTACAATCATTATCCTATTTTTCTAAAAAAAAAAAAATAAAAAAAAATTTGCTGAAATGCAAAGAAGTAAAATGAAGGATGGCTTAACCATGAGATAAAAAAAAACTCCCAGCTATGTCGTAAAGAGAACTGCCAGCCTCACAGAGCACGTGAAATCAATCCTGCAAGATTGAAGCAAATATTTTCAAGTAAGTAAGTGAATTAGAGAAAATACAGTCCCTTTCAACACCACAAAGAAAAGAGATAATTCTCACACTGGCATGGTGTTAATCCTGTCCAACAATAATTTGTATTTCTGCTCACTTTTATTAACTGCCAGCTATTGCTTAAGTTCTGTCACATTCTAGAAGCCCTGACATCCTCACACTAATTTTACCCCCTTATTCAAATTAAATAGATTTCTGGGAAATTCTAGGTTCTAGAGTTGTATTTATAGCAGAAAGTAAAAAGCTAAGCATTAACTATTAGTCATGAATATTTAATGTAAGTGCTTTTTAAGCAATTTTTAATAATTGACTTCATTGAGGTACATGAATGGAAGACATTTTACTGATTGAAGGCCACAGTTTAATTACTACTTCCCCACCCCCAGGTAACAGAGGCATGGTTAACCAGCATAAATATTTCCTGTACTCTACAGCTACTTAGGGTCAGAAGAAGGAAGCACAGGACAGTGTATGTGCACACTGCTCACTCAAATTTTGTAGAAAAACCACTGACAATTTAACAATGTTATTTCCAGAGGTACCTTTCAGGTTAAGCTTCTAAGACTGACTATGCCTGAATATGCTGGAAGAGCTAATAAAGAACTATGCAAATAGTGGATAAGTTTTAATTAAAGCAGAATAAAAAAGGGAATATAAAACTTTATTCAGTGTTCTCATAGCATGGTAGTAAAGAAACTTGATTATGTGAACTGTAAAGAAGTTTTAAAAATCCTTGACTTTAAATGCTTTCTCAATTCTTTTTCCGTTAGAAGGTGAATAAGTTTATTTTGGTCAGTTTGAAGTTTTAAAATACCATTCTTCCTCTTTCTTTCATGGGTCCAGATTGTGTAAAACAGAAGGCAACAAAAAAAAANCCAAAAAAACCCAAGGAGATGACAGAAAATTTTTTTTTTTACCTCAAATTTCCTAAAAATAATTTTTGTTCTTGGAAAATAACTTAAATAAAAAGATTTGGTTTCCTTGGAGTCTTTTACATGGTTTTTTTTTGATGGGTTTTTATGTACTATTTGGTTTGTTGCTGTTTGTTTGGGGTGGGAAGGTCTGGGTTTTTTGGTTAGTTTGGTTTGGTTTTGCCATGGGAGATGGAAATAGTTTCAGTCAGGAAATGATTATGAAAATATTTGATAGGTGAAATCATGTTTCTTGCAAGGCCATGAATTCTCCTCTGTAAATAAAAGACATGACGTGTCAATTTGCTGTCCAAATTCCTCACAGGCTTTGTGTTAATGAGCTCCCTCCAAGATATTTAGCAGGCAATAGATATTTAGCTGTTTTGTGGGATAACTGGTAAGTGTGGGTTTACCTTTTACACCCAGTGATACCAATGATGATGGAAATTGCAGATCAGTGGAGGCACTGAGCAATAATATGTCTGCAGAGCAGACATAGGTGTGCTGGTTGGGGCTGAGGTGGACCTAATTTTCTCTGCAATAACTGGTATAGGGCTGTTTTGGATTTGCGCTGGAAATAATGTGGATAATTCAGGAATGTTTTAGCAATGGGTGATCAGTGCTTGCACAGAATCAATGTCTTTTCTGCCTTTGACATTGCCCCACCAGTGAGTGGGCTGGGGGTGCACGAGGACTTGGAAGGGGACACAGCTGGGACAGCTGACCCCAACTGACCCAAGGGATATTTATCTGGCATCATTCTCAGCATATAAAGCTGGGAGGAGAATAAAGAAGGGAGGAGACATTTGGAGTTACGGAGTGTTGTCCTCTGCAGTCATGGTTACATGTGATAGAGCTCTGCTCTCCTGGAGATGGCTTGTCCATGGAAAATGGTGAATGAATTCTTCATCTTGCTTTGCTTGCATGCACAGCTTTTGCTTTACCTATTAAACTGTCTTTATCTCAACCCATGAGTTTTCTCACTTTTATACTCCTGATTCTCTCCCATATCCCATCTGGGAGGAAGGAACAAGTGTCTGTGTGGTGCTTAGTTGCCATTTGGGATTAAATCTCAATAACAGGCAAGATTTTAACAAATAAGTTGAAGGAGTTGATTTTTCCATTTGTTCAGCAGAGATGAGACCACAACTGGAGTTTTGTGCCCAGATTTGGGCTCCCCAATACAAGAGAGATATTGGCATATTATAGCGTTCCAAAGGAGGGCCACCAAACTTATTATGTGGAGCATATGACATATGAAAAGAGACTGACAGATCTAGTTTTCTTCAGCCTTTAAAGGAGAAAACTACAAAAATATCCTGTTGATGCCTTCTGCTGCCTACAGGGAGGTGATAGAGAAGCTGAAGCCAGACATCTCTGGCAAGGAGAAGTTCTGAATACCCGCAGGAGAATAAGGGATAGCAGACACTAGTCTTCTGTGTGTGATTGTCACCGGGCTTTGCGCTGAAGCTTGGAAGTGAAGACCTCAAAGGAGAAAGTCTAATGACTTTTTCTAGAGGTTGCTATACAAAAAGCAGAGTTGACCTGTGAGAAGCAAGTAAGAAATCCACATCGTCTAATCTCAGTGAGTGTCTTTGGGTCTCAGGAACTGCTAAGTGGATACTCTTTGAACACTCCAGGTTTCCCTTTTCCCAGTTTCTGTCATGCCAGGGAATTCTAATGATTTTGCACCGGTGGACAGCTGTTAACCCTCCAAATTTCTTCCATAACCTTTATGAGCCCACTTCAGCCCTTTTGACTGATGTCAGTCCAACGCAAAGATGATCTCACAATTCACCATTTACCTTCATTATGGTCTGCCAGCAAGCCATGAACCAGAAAAAGCAAATCCCTGCCTACACAGGATTTAGGCAATAAGACTAAGCCTCAGTCTCTGTCAAATTGATTGAATACTCAGAAAAAAAATCCCACACCTATTTATTGAAACCAAAATGCAAATTTACTTTCCCACTTAGAACTCTTTGTTCCTGTTTTCAAAAACTTGATATCTATTTGCATAAATGTTTCCTAAAGGCATCATGAATATTCATGTGTGCATATGCCTCTGTCTTGAAAATTCTTGGGAGGCTGGGGGAGGAGGAAAAATTATTCAGCCTGAGACAAAAAAAAATCATGTGCCTCTGGTAATGAGTCACAAACTTACCAGCTTCAAACAGCCAAAATGGTGGTGGGAGCTTGTTTGGGATGCTGAAACTTCTACATCATTTATCACCTATAAAAGTGAAGTTTATCAGCAATCGTAAACAAAGATAACAGCTAAGTTAAAGCAATAAGCTCCCACTTATGACAATTTTCTTTCTCCTTCTTTATTAATTGGAAGGAGAAGTTCTGAATACCCGCAGCAGATTTAAATCTGGCCTTTCTCACCTGCAACTTTTAGCATGGCTGCTCCAGAAACTGAAGGAATATCCCCTGAATCACCCACCAGTCTCGGGCCTATTTGCATGCTCAGACCTGGACAGCTGTGGGGTATGAGCAAGTCTTAGCCTAGAAGACTAATGACCACGTGGCCATTTATGTGTCGGTGTGATCAAGTCCATCTGAAAAACATCTTAGATTACTGCACATCTGAGCTAAAAATGGCCAAAGAACTACTGAAAATATGGAACACTAATTAATCCTCCAGGTTAAAGCACTCTGTGTCTGATTGTAAGGCACAGAATCATAGGACCATAGAGTAGCCTGGGTTAGAAGGGACATTAAAGGTCATCTTGTTCCGACCTCCTTGCCATGGACAGGGACAAATTCCACTAGACCAGGTTGCTCAGAACTCCATCCAGCCTGGCCTTAAACACTTCCAGGGATGGAGCACTCACAACTTCCCTGGGCAACCTGTTCCAGGGCCTCACCACCCTCATAGTAAAGAATTTTTTCCTACTATATAATCTAAACCTACACTCTTTCACTTTGAACCAGTTCCCTCTTGTACTGTCACTAAATGCTCTTGAAATCTGTAAATAAGATGAGTTTCAGTCCATTCATCCTATTCAATTTTCCTCACCAATTTATTTTTCACTGGATTAGTGAGAATGTTAGAAAACAGAAGTTATAAATACAAAAAGGGCTGATTTACCCATAGAATACTTACATATTCCCAAGTTTTCCTAGTAAACATGTTAGAATTGGAAATAAGCAACTTCTAAAACAGACTATTTCGTTCCCTTGCCATGAATTAAAAAAAAAAAAAAAAAAAAGCATATTACCATTTTATCTTTTTTTTAAACTTAAGCCAAGTGCCATTATATGAACTTCCCCTAACTTTGAATCAGGAAAATTTAAAATCTTCTTCAATTTAAAACATTTCTCTAGGGAGAATTTTGTATGCTTTGAAACTTATTAGTCATAGATATGTGGTGAAAGGAAAAAAGGGATACCAAAGTCATTCTTGCCTTAACTGTGCTCGGCTTTGATCTGTTCACAAGTTGAGCCTCAAATTGAAAATAGAAAGAAATTGAGTATAAAATTTTCATTTTACTTCTTCCCACATAAATAACTTTGAAGAAAAGATTTCTGTCAACAATGCCTGTAAGTTAGTATGTTTCTAAACATTCATTGATCATAGGAGACTGTCTGCCATAAGCATTTGTCCTTTGGATACAAGAGCCATCATATTTCATAACATTTGGCTGCACAGTCCCTTCAATTGCTTTTGGTATTCCTTTCTTCTTAATTTTCTTCATGATTGACTTAGAGAAACATTATTTAGGACTTACTTTAATTCATCCTAAATCATTATTCTTTCCCTTTTCCAGGCTAATGAAAGAGAATACATTTTTTCTTTCTAAGCACATTTGTCTTAGTTGATAGCAAGAGTCCTGCGGGTTTTAGGAGAGAAGAAAGAGAATAGTAGACAATGTAGGCATATGACCTTCTAGTTTATAAATAAAGTTGGTTAATGACAACCTTGTTTCCTTTCTTATGTAAAAAAAAAAGGTAGAAGGGTACTTTTCTCATTCCTCTGTATTTTACGGAGTGCATAGGAAATTTCTCTATAATGTCAAAGACTCCAGGAATCTGGAAATACCTGAGGAGAAAAGAATTGTGCAGCGATTGGTTAGGTGAAAATGTGCCCTGGAACTGTGCATTTGAGATGCATGTGGCTTTCATTAGCCCATAAGCTGGATACAGCATTTGCTAGGATTGAAAGAGGCAGAACTAAGCACCAGGGACTGAACATCCTCTATCCCCTGGTATTTAGAAGAGCAGAGTAGCACGGAGTCTTAGCACTAATACTAAACTCTTATATAGCTCTTTGATTTTGCACATTTTGCTTTGCAAATGAGGTTTGGAGAAGTATCTCATTTTTATGTAGCATCTTGATCCCAGGTTGTGATTGAGGACTTAGAAAATGCAGCTGCAGCAGAGAGAAGCTGCTAAAATGGCACACGTTTGCTGTAGATGAGCAGAATTTATTTACGAACCTAACAGAGAATTCCCCATGTCTTCTGCGGAATGCTAGAGGATAAGCCCATGACAGGATTTTTAGGGGCATGCTTACAGTGTATTTTTCTAAGGCTACTAAGTCTCACACCCCAGCTATTTTTTTCTCCATGTGCATTTACCCTTGTTTCTTTGAGTGCACACATCAGGGCTCTGCATGGGCTGGTGGCTCCACTGGCCAGTGGCCTCCCTGTGCCTCCCCACCACATGCCCAGGGGCCTTTCCCCAGCTCATGGAAGAACAGGGCTGTCCAGGGGAGCCAGGCACAGGGCTAGCAGCACATTGCCAAAAAAATCCTTACAATAAGCTCACTTCAGGCTCCATGGGACAATTTCACACCAAATTTGAGACAGGGCTGAAACATCTCAGGGCAGCAGGCACCTGCCAGCAAATGCAGGGCCAGCCAGGTCCATGGCTCTCTCCTGTAGAGAAAAACCTCATTGACTTCAGAAATACATTTTAAAACTGCAAATTAAAACTGATAAAAATACAGCTCAGGGCACTAGTTTTATTGATGTTCTACTCTCCGTCGCACTGAAGTTATGAGTGCGGTGACAGTAAAGCCTGTATATGAATAACTCAAGAAGAGCTTCCTCACAGGAACATTTGGTTAAATGTTTGCAATTTATCATGGTCTCTACCGTAGGGGACAGTTCAAAGTATGGCATTGATTTGTGTGAATTTTCACTGAATTATACTAAAAACCCCACCAAATGACTTGTCTTGCAGATTTGTGTTGTGCCTTGGGGAGAGCGTAGGCAGTTATATACAAATTAAAGTGGGGCTCTCTGTGCATGATAGAAGACTGAAGTTTATAATTTCAGAGGCTTTAAAATGTTGTACTCGTGTTAAAAGTGTGCAGGTATCCAATGAAACTTATTCATGCATTGCTACAGGTTAATAGCCAGGGAGTAGTCACTGCCTGAAAGGAGAAGACTCACATGAGGGTCGTGGAATTATTCATGTTTCTGGCACAAGCTCCAGCCTGATTTTCTTCCAGGATCTTACAAAGCTGTGGGTGTTATCATTGCAAGGGACAGGATCTGTACCCACATACACACAGAGGAAACAACAGTCTGTTTTCTTCATACCCCATAATCCTGCCAAGGCACCTAAGGAGCCTGGTAAATAAAAAACTAGTGAAAGAAAGACCTACTCCTTGCTTTGGCTCAGAGATACCCTGCCATCCCCTTCTGTTTCCTGACAGCGTGTTTCCAATAAAGATCTGGTGCCAGAATTGACTTAGGTATGTGATTTCTGGTGTCCTTCTTCAGCTAGCTCCTGCAGTGCTTGTGGACTTTTAAAATGAACAGAATCTGAAAATGCAGCCTTTACTAGCATTTTGGTTTATGGTTCATAACGAAGAGGTTCACGAGGCCAGAAAAAGAGTAAGAACCTTAACTCCAGTTAGAGTACTTATCCAAGAAAAGAGAGGCTTAGATTTTTACCTTTTAAATCTTAGATTTTTTAGGATAGTTCTGAATTTTTAATATTTTTAATGCTGAAATCAGTGGGTTTGTAAGTTTTACAAGCTTGTGTAACTGGTAGTTCACAAGGGTCATTTCACTGATAAAAACCAGGGGATATTACAGTGGCTAATTCATTATTATGAAGACTTCAGTTCCTTAAGTAAAATGCATCAAATAAGCAAAAGGAAGAAGCCCATTATAGGTGCTTATGTTGCAGCATTTGGAAAATTCGTCTTTCTTTTCAAATAAAAAGTGCAGACATGTATCCATTGCCATACATGTAAACTACCCACTGCTTGCTCTCAGAGATATTTTGGGACTTAGTTGAATATTTTGATCTTGTTTCTGCAGGCTGCTTAAGCAGAAACAACAACTTCTAAAATATCATTAATCAGCAGTAGGAATTGGTGATGCTCCATGGGTACGTGAACATGAGGTGAAGAGATTGGAACATCAACCATAGATACAATGTGTGGTCTCAGATAACTTTTAAAATTTTTTTTCTCTGTAACACTGAGAAAATACTACTCTCTTCACAATAATTCATTTAGTAAAAACTAATTTATTTTTAAATATTTATGTGATGTTAGGCTTGCTTTCAGGCATTATTATTTAATAATGCTGTTCTTCTATCAGAAGGGTCTTTAAACCACTGCAGTGAAAAAACAATTTATTTTGGTTTTGTGGTTGGATATCTGGTAGTAAATAATGTAAGAAAAAGTAATCCAGGCAAAACGCTAAAAGAGATGAAAATGTCTATAGAACTGATTTAATTTTAAAATTTCAGTAATAGTGGGGGGATTTTCCCTTATAAGAGTCTATGGCTGCAACAGTAAAGATGATAGTACTCTCCTAAGAATGTTGCTGTGGTTATGAACAAAAGCTGTTGTGTTGTTTGAAGATTAGAGGGGGAAAAGACATGCAAAACCCAAATCTCCTAGTTGAACAGAAGTGGAACGTACCAAAAGAAAGAAAGAAGACTTCAAGCAAAGCTAAGAAGACCATATGGCACAGTAATTTAAAACAAAGCTTGAAAACGGCAAAAACATTGTTCCAACAGGTGTTTATAAAGGCAGAAAGAATCCACTGGCAGGACAACCATGGAAATACTGCTGTAAGTTTTTGGCTGCAAGAGAGCAGAGAGGAGATTAGCAAGGGAAAGAGCTTAGGGTGGAGCTACTCCCAGTTTGGTCAGGTCTCTGCTCAGTATAATCATCAGGATAATTGCAAATGTAATTCCTGCTTTCAATGAGCCTTTCTAAACCTTCTGACAGAAGAGTGATAATGGGATTCATGACATAAGCACAGTAGGAATCAATAAGAGAACTGGCAGTAAAAACAACAGAAAATCCTTGTTTAAGAATTTTTTAGTTCAGTGACCTGTAAATAACAACTATCTCTGTAGACCATTGCCCATTTTGTGGGTTGAGAATGTTTAGCTATTCCACAAAGAATTTATCTTACTTCTTATAAGTAATATGTGACAAGGTCTGCAGATCCCAATAACATTCTTAGAAGTTGCTGAACACTTCAGATGACTGATTAAATATCCATTGGAGACTATCAGATCAACCAATTAGTCGTGGTACTGCAATTTGAATATCAGCTGTAGCTGAATGATTTATTAATCATTAGAACAATCAGCTGGTATATTCTAAAAATATTAACACCTATTTCATTATAAATTTTAAATTTGTCAATGTTAACTGCATCCTAAATCAGAATAATATGAAGCAGATTAACTCTCAAGCCTTAGTCATTTTCTAACCTTACAGCTATTTGACCCAAAGCTTCCTACTTAAAGCTAAATTTCAAACTGCAGGCTTTTATAATGACCTCCCATCAAAGCATTTGTTCACACATCTGGTTGGAGCTGTGTGAATGGTAAGGGGCTGCAGAGACATTTTCCATTCCTAAGAGTTCCTCTGGGAAAGGATAACATGTGAGGCCAAGTTGCTTCTACCATGGGGATCTCTGCCAAGACACACATCTTCAGCATAATGCTGCCTGTAGACAAGTGTCTCCTGTGCTCCCTGTAATAATCCTCCTTTGGGTCCCAATAAAACAATTAAGCACATTTCCTAGGGCAATTTTATAGATGTTTTTTACCAAATCACATTACTTAGCATGCTCTAAAAATAAAGTTCAGCAGTATTCCATTAATCCCAATGACATATTCTTTGGATGCAATGAGAGACTGATCAAAACTGGACTGATTGCTCTGTTGTTCCTGTTAATTCTCCCTCTTTCGGTGAGAGTTACCTTGAAAACATCTAAAAGCGTTAATTTCCTTCATACAGTTTGTTGAATTATTCTTGATTCATGTACTCTAAGATGATAAAGGGCTTCCAGGCCGTTTTGCTGTCCAGTTTTTCCTTACAAAGTCTTGAGTGAAACCAAAGTCTTTTTCAGGGCATTCACAGTGATCTGTTCATGGTTAAGGATGCAAGTAACTATTTGGGCAATCTGCATTTAAATAGAACTATATAAACCACCCCCCCACCTGAACTCAAAGTTTGTACATTTCTGACATTTATAAATAAACTTAGCAATGTTTTAAACATTTCAGTGGTTTAAGTACTGCAGAGGCTATGGTATATCAGTCCCAGATATTTCATACGCACAGTCTGAACATATGGAAAAGATCTGGAAGGCTGAAGTTGACATTGTACTATGGCTGTGGAAAGTTCAAAATAGAACCCCTGTAGCTATGGGGAGCTATTAAAGCTAAAGTAGATTTATTCTGTTTCGGCACTTCTAGGTACCCAGCTTTCTGGGAAATGACCTTTCTACTTTGGAACTGTGTCAGAGAATTTATCTCCCAAAGCCTTTGTTTTTATTAAAGGCACAGAGCAGCCTCCTGGGAATACTTTTCCCTTGGGGTATGCTGCATTCAAAGCTGTTGGCTGAGAGCTCAGCTCAGCTGATCCAGGAGTACCCCAGGGAAGGAGCATTTGGAGGCACCTGCCATACGGATGCAGGAGGCTGAGGCCACAGAGGTCTGTGCACTGGTGGGTGATAACTAAGGCTGACAAAAATGCTTTCCTCCACTGCATGAAAAATGCCATGAAGGGAAGTTTCTTCGGATAAGGCATTTGGATGTGGAAGAGATCTGAGTGGGGTTGTTCAGACATAAAATTTGAGAACAAATTCAGAGTTCAGTAAAACACCCAAGAATCAATGTAGCATCTGCTCTCTGTGGCTACTGTCCTCAGAGAGAGAAAGAATGTGCAGGCCAGAAGGGAAGGGATCCATGTCCCTTGGGGATTGACTCAGAGCACTTCATTAGCTGTTGCACTCACATGTTTTGTTTGTGTCACACTAGAGCCCCCTTCCCCAATCTTTGCTCCTCATAAGGCCTGTGAATGCACTTTGCTATTCATAGGATTAGTCTCATCTTCAGAGATTAAGTTAATTTTATGCCAGGGTATGAGTGACTGAAATGATGTTTCATGAATCAAGAAAGGTTAATTGGATCTAAAAACCCTCTCAAAGGTCTGCAAAGTGGTGCCTTCCAGATGGTTTGAATTGTTCGTATGGCCAAACAGATGGCTGAAAAGGTCTTTTAGAAAGCACATCATAGAAGGAATAGTATTTGGGACTCTATTTCCTGCTAGTTTAACACAGTTTCAGTTGGTAAGACTGAGGATCCAAACTCATAAGTTTTCATTAAAAAAAGGAACTCCCGGTGCATACACAGATGTGTAGATGTACATGGATATTTTCATTTAGCAGCTTTGCAAGTCTTTACTGTTCTAAGGCATAGGTATTCTAAAGTTATTAATTCTGGTAAAGTTATTTAATATTTTGGGGGCCCTTTATCATAGTTTTGTTCTTAAGATATGAAAATAACTGTGAGAAAAGTCATTGGTTTATGGAGGATAAAGTTCATAAAGTGCAGAGAGTTCCATTACAACTTGATAAACAATAGTGTAAATAAGTCTATTTTCATAAAATGGTTCTTATCTTATGACAACATTAGGGATCATTAATAATTTAATTGTTTTGTTTTAATACTTCATATGTTTAAATTAGGAAATTATGGAAGAACATCAATGTTTGTTTAAACAAGAGAATTAAGACATTTTTAATGTAAAATCTTAGACTTGGATAGTAACTTGTTAGACAACAGTAGCAAATGTTTCATAATAGAGGCAGTTTCTACCGTGATGACTGTAACCTTTTTGGTGCCATATTGCTCATCCAGGAGACCCATGAATGTTGCAGATCCATTATGCTCTCTTCATAATCCGAACACATAAAAGCATTTCCGGATGTAAATTTTGTGAAACTTTCAGAGAAAATAATTTATACTAGAAATCACACACAAACTACCCCTATATCGTAAAGATGAAGTAAAAAAATCTGCAAAGAAATATATCAAAAAGATGTTTACATTGTATTTCTTATATGGTTGCTCATATTCAGTATTTGCCTATTACTGCAATGTTTGCATTTAGATTTAACTGATATATTTAAAAAAGCTATTAACATTGATGGCTTTTAATTGCCTAGAAACATTTGCCAAAACAAATACAGTTATTCTGAATGTACTGTTGTGCTTGCTGCACAAACCCAGCATCTCAGCATTGCTTTAACGTTTCTTCAAAACTCTAATTAGATTCATTTCCTGTGGGCTCCTCAGCATGCTGAGTTTTCCTTCTGCCAAATTAGGCACAGAGGTTTTTAAGGTGTATAAATTGGAAATCAATGGAAGCTCCTGACCTAATTATCTTTTAAGATAGGGACCTGAGAATTTTCTGATGGGTTCATGACAGAATGTTCATTCTCAGTCCTCTCTGAGGGGATGCCAATTTTAAAGGCAGAAACTTCCCTTTACGAACTGTAACTGTTTCACAACAGTGATCTTTTACCCTTGTTTCACTCTTTATCAGGCCTTCCACCATTACCTTGTCTGTCTCCCTCAGTGTTTTTCTAAATTTTTTGATGTGCTATGGAAGTATTTCTAATCTCAAAACATCACAACTATAAGTAACTTTCCTCCCTACATAAATAGGCCAGAGGTGAGCTTTATGAAAACTGTGTAAAGCAAAAATATTTAATTATTTTAAATATATCTAGTTCTTCTGGTTTGTTTGTTCTGGTTTTTTTGTTTGTTTGGTTTTTTTTGCTTTGAAAATTGTTATTTTTGTTTGAAATACATATTTTGGGCAGGATACCTGATTCTCCTGTTTAAGGGTTGCTATGACCCCCTTGCAAAGTCTTCCAGGCTGTGTGACCTTCAGCGTAAGTTGAGCCAGCCAACCTCTACTGTTGCTCTCACAGTCCGGGTGAGTAGGTATTTGGAAAACAAGAGATGAGTGGAGACCATTGCAGGGACACTAAACAAGTGTCCACACTAGCTCTGGGATTGCAAAGGTACTGCCCATGCGGCAGCATTGCCACGGCCCATCCCAGACTCCACGGCACCACATCTTCGACCTTGTTGGAAGCTATTCCTAAAATCCTGGAGACAAAGGAGTGGAGCAATGACAGGGCAGAAAGAAGAGATGGAGGCTGCGCATGATGCAAAACTGCGATGCTCATACGAGGGAAAGAATGAAGGAATGCAAGGTTAAAAAGTTACAAATTGAAATTTTAACCTCAATTTAACACAAGTCATGGTGTGCATATCTTTTCTGCTCTCCCTTGTAAACACTCCCCAAGGAACAACTGCCCTTGTCCACTCTGTCAGGTATTCCCCATAAGTTTACCTAAACTGACTTCTTTTTATCCCTTTTTCTAAACTTCCTGTCCAGAAATTACCAAGGAAGCGTAACAATGAATCAAAAACCAGAGGAGGAAAAAGAGGAAAAGATGCCAAAAGGTCATCTCATGGCACTTTTTTTCCCAAATAAAAGATTCCTCTGTCAAAAGTAAGTCGATTTTTGCAAAAAGATATTTAATTGTTCTTCAGTGAGGCTTTAGAGCTTTAGAGCACTTTTACTTTGTAACTACACATGGATCTCAATAGATTCCAGTTCATTTGGATAAGGAAATGAAAGGAACTATGTAAAAATAAAGACTTTTAAATATAGCAAGACCATTACATTATGTCAAATTAATAAAGTCCTCAGGTTTATTTATTCTGGGAAGTTTATCCAACTTTCTGTCAATTTACTCTTAAAGCTCACTTGCCTTGAAAAGCTCAAGTGGTTACATGCTTCTTATCTGTGGCTATGCACTGAACAATCTGGCATTTGATACTACAAAAATAAAACTTTGATTCCTGAAATTTATTGCATTAAAAACAAATTAGAGCATGTAGACTGATGACAAGTTGTTAGTGATTAGGTCCTCTCCAGAAGAAATTGCTTGGACATAGAAATGGTTTCTGTGCTGCTCCCTTGACAAGAAACATCAAACAGAAAATGTGACAAATTTTTTGGAGCACGAATTTTAATAAAAATTATTAATTTGACAAGGCTAATTGCTAGTTTGCCTTGGGATTTAACTTCACACACCTATTAATGAGACATTATCTGGCTAGATGTTACCATCTACAGGACTATAACAGGAGTTCAAAACTATCAGGGTGGTGGGAATTCAACTGCTTTTCTGAATCTAACTTGGGTGTTACAGCTTTGGACATCAAGGAAAACTTCAACGAGGAAAACATCAATTATTGACTGAAAAATGTTTCAGTACTTTTGCTTTTTTTGGTCATCATATATCTTCTGTTGCTTCCCTGCATGTTTGACAGGTTGTAAACCTAGGTTTGCAATGCCACAAACCTGAAATGCCAATATCTCTTGCAAAGCTATCACTCCTCTTTCAGATAGTGTTTCCACAGTGAAAGATAACTGAAGAGGTCCAATGATAACCTCTGAAGAGGAAAATATAACTGGATGTGATTTAAATTAAAGAATATTTGTATACAAAATGTAAGTAAATGATGACAAAAGTTGGTCTTCACATGGTAAGCTCAGGCTGCATTCAGTTACTGTATCTGTGCAGTGCAAGTCTCTTGGCACTCTGAAGTTATGTCTACAATAAAACATGGAAAACAGAAATATCTGAGCAGACACACCTGAGCTGATTTCTTAAGTACTAAAAGTAACATGTCCATGCTTTTGTATATTGTAGATATACCATGGCAGAAACACTTGTTTCCTAAGGCAGAAGCACTAGCACTGGTTATGAAGGCAATCACCTAATGTAATCTAACTACACCAACAGGGTGAAATTAGCACATAGACACAAAGAAATGTTTTCATTCAGTTTGCATTTCGCTTTGTGCTCTGAAGTAGACAGTGTTGATCACTACGCACAGAAAGGCGGAGGAGGCAGGAAATACTTTGGCAGATTGTTAAGTCATTTCTGAGAGAGCTTTGGCAAGGATGATTTCCATCAAGTATTGTCATTTTTCCACAATCACATTGTGTCAGTGGCACCAGTCGTCACTTAGGACTGCGTGTGTAGTTAGGTGTGGACCACAAACATTTGTTTCTTCAGACACTGTATGTTTATATTCCTGAACAGACCTCACCAGGTGTGTTTTGAAGAGTCTTTTTAGTTTCCATCCTCTTTTCCTAACTGTACTATTGTTTTATTTCCTGGAGGCAGCTTTCAGATGAGCTACTGCTATAAATGCACTACTCTGTCTTCTTCCTGGCCAAATGCTTATCAGATTTTCTCAGTGACCATGAAGACATTGTTGCTGGGGAAGTTTACAGGTGTCACAGATGGATAGAGTGGTATGTAGTGCCGTGGCTCATTAGGTAAACAGGACACTGTCAGGTGTGTCAAGTGTCTTTATGCCACTAAACCAAAATTATATAGGTTGCATTTGTAAAGAGATGTGGCTGTGAAAAGGGTATTGTGCTCATGGTATACAAATGTGTTCAGTGTAAGCAGTTTGCTAAACACTGTAACTATAATCAGCAGTATGAACAACTTAAATCTTAGAGTAGTAAGAGAGAGAAGAGCCTGCAAAGTGCCATCTCTGTGAAATACACATACCCAGAGCACTGTTATTATCAGCAACTGCCAAGAAAAATTTTATATGGGATCCTGTTCTCTAGCAGTCAGAGATTTGCACAAGATTTTGTTATTTTGACCGCAGAGGAGTGAAAGCCATTATGCAATGGCATTGACTAAATGCTCAGCCTCTGTAACGCACGTAACAGCAGCAGTTCAGGATTATACATGGTGCTAAAGAGGCTATCCTTTATGTCTCAGCTTAAATGGAGGTAAAGGCTAACACAGGATAAATAGCCATCCATAAAATGAGCTGGTGCCTTTGTTTAACTTCAAAGACAAACTTTTTGCTACCTGGCATATTGCCAGTTTGAACAGAGAGATTGAGGACTGTTTGGTCATGATTGACTTTCAAAAGCTGTTGAAGCATCTTGTTTCACCTAGTCCAAATTAAATTATTGATATAAAATTGAATAGTGCAGCAGAGACTGAAATGAATTGAAAACTATTTCTAGAGTTTTGGCCTCATGTGTGATATCGATTACTTATAAACTGTCTCATGTGCACTAAATTTGCTACAGCACCTCATATAAAATACCGAGTGCAGTGTTTACAAAAACCAATAAATTTATTGACTATTTTTGCTTGGCAATGGATGCAATCAAATGCATAGCTGAAGTATTTTCATTTATGCTGATTAAACACAAAATATACAAAAAGAATGTTCTTGGGAGAGCTGGAAGCAAAGGCCAGTGACACATGTAAAAAGTTCTCTCATCTAAGTGGGCTTTCAGTGTAAATATGCATGTGTGTGTGTGTAGCCACAACATGATACTTCATCTGGCAGACCTCCTGTTTGCATTAGTGAGATCTTCCTTGAAGAAAATTTGATGTATTTTCTCCTGGTGTTTTGCCATAGAGACATAATCACTGATCAAGCAGAAACTACCTGGCTCATTTCAGTGATATGGTTGTCTGGCCTCTGCTACAGGGGGCAAAGAAATACAAATCCTTGATAAATCATAACCATACTGTATAAAGAAATTTGTTACCAGTTTCAGTAATGTCTCTTTTTCGGTAGGCAACTGCAGTTTGAATCTGACTAAATCTACTGTAACATTTCCAGTTCAGATCTGGAATAGATTTTTTTTCATGCATTTGCACAAAGAGTAATTATCCTTCTTTTAATACCATTGCATAGTAGCTTTGTAATATTAAATTCCAGCAGAGCCATCTGAAATTATCGTAGTCAAATTTATTCAGTCTCTGGGTAACAAGAGTGTGTTTGGTTTGAATGTGGTCAGAACCATAATTTATGTGTAAATAGTTTTTACATTTTACAATGCAGTGAATATAGTAAACAGAAATAGTCCATAAAAAGAAGACCAAAGGATTATACTACTATAAAATCTTATTCCAATTAGGAATAAGGTGACTTAATTTTCCCCTTTTCAGAAAGAACCATATTCTCTTTCATACATAACAGCTCCAAACATTTCAAATATTTATAGCATTTATTAGAAAATGTGCTGAGAAAACAGAGCTAAAGAAATTAAGGGAGGAATAATGTGAGCAAACCCTGCACTGGCTGTGGCTGCTGCTGCATCCTCACTGAGAGCAGACTGGGCTGGTGAGGAGCAAACCTGACAGCTGTGTTCAGTGCTACACACTCCAGAGGAAAAGCATGAAGAGAACCTCCTGGGAGAACAGCCTAAAGTCAGTGCCACAGTCCCCTCCACTCACCAGTCTGGGAGGTGATCCTGGGTCTCCAGAGTAAATAATGGTCTGAAGTCTCTCTGGGCAGCTCTATGCTCAAAGTCCAGCCCCATACAGGTTAATGAGGAGAGAGATCATTTATTGCTCCTTTTATATAGTCCATTCTGTGCACTGGAAGACAGTAAAATTGCACAGATACAGTTTGGCGATGGGCGTGGTGGGAAGTGGAAAAATCAATCACAAAACCATTCATTTAATGGGCAAAATACGCCTTTCAGAATTTTCTTATGCCTTAGTAATAACTTTAATCCTTGCCATCATCAGGAATCCCAGTCTGTTTGGTGTGGGCTTCATGGCTGCATGCTCTGGAGCTATGGGATATGGATGAAAAGGAATGCATTGAGGGAGCAGGGAGAGGGACACAGTGTCCTCCTGCCACTTGTCTTATGGGAAGAAAAGATGAAACCCAGGCGAGAAATATCCAAACTTTCCAGTTCTGGCAGTTAACATGAAAATGGGGGAATAACTGAGTGCTTGCAAACTCATTAATTTCTCAAGCTGTTCTGTCCAGAAAAGACTTATATTAATGATTGCTTTAAATAACTCCTCTTTTCCTCATGTATCCAACTGGTTTAATATGAACTTTTCCTTAACTCCACTTTTAAGTGGAGTCCTAGATCAAAGCTGAACAGAAAAATTCTGAAGCACATATGAATTTCAGAAGAAGGTAGTAGAAGAAAATAATTTCTAAAAAATCAGGTGTTTAATCAGGGCTTCCTAGTGGACCTTTGTACATAAAGTTACAGCAGAAAAACAGAGAGATGATGTAGACAAACTAGATGAGATTTTTTAAAAATGATTGCATTAAGAGGCCAGCCTGTAGGAGAGACACAGAGTTCTCAATAGCTTTGACAGCACCATTAGAAAAGTGGGTTTGTGAGGCTGGTTGCTTCCTGCAGTTTCCATACAGTTCCTTATACCAAAATATGCTTTAAATAGTTTATCTCC
>VWZG01006230.1:77134-114237 GCA_013396735.1 Grallaria varia
TTTTTTTTTTTGGTTGCTTGGGTTTTTGTTTGGTTTTGTTTTCTTCACATGTAACTTTTGTGGTTATTAGATGAAAAATACTACTCAAAAATTACTATTACATTTACTTAAAGCCAAAGTCACTAAATGCAAGATCTTAGGCTTTATGCAACAACTCTTTTGATGCTGGATATAGTTATTTAAACATTAGGGCCTAAAGAAAAGAATCACACACATGGCTGTACAAATATGGAACACTGAGGGTAAAATTATGTCACTGCAGGAGGTCATATTGATGATACCTACAAACAAGCTATATGAAGGGAGAAAATTAAAAGAAATTTACAATAACAAAATTTAACATATTTACAACAGAATACTTACAACGATATATCACAGTTGTTCACCACTGGCATAATTATGAAGACGTGGCAAGGCAGACCTACATGGTAATTAGCATGTCAGATCAGTCTAGGGAAAATTCACATTTATCACAGCGCACCTCACAAACTCTGCTAGAAGTGCACAAGTGCTTTAAACACCTACTCAGTGAAATGATTGAGGTTAATAGTGGTCTCTGGTAGTTACAGTCTATGCATGCTTATTACATTTATAAAGTAAGTTTAAGGTACAAATTTAAAGTGAAAAGGACAGAAAAATTGGCATGGTGTAAAAAAGAAAATATGACCATAAAGCTAGATCCTTGTAAAAACCCCACCAAGTTGTATCTGAGTAAGATATTTAACAAGATGCTTCTTATTTACCTTGGATTCGTAACTGAAATCCCAGTGATTTCTGCACATTAAACCACCACTCTTCCATTCCATTGCAGAGGAAAGACAGAAGGCAAAAGACATTTCACTTCATGATTGTAATTGACTGCCCCTTCTCATTATCAGTCGCTTTCATTTTTCTAAGTAGAAACAATAGAAGAGTTACATAATGGAGAAATTTAGCAACTATCAGAGTAAAGATCTAATTAGCAATTATTTCCTGACATTTCTGAAGCAGGGAACAGCTCCCAAGACACCTGAATTAGATCAATAGAGTACTATTAAATTGAATCAGCAGATTAGTACATACTTATTAGCAAATTCAGAATGACTAACTGCATGGATGATTGTAGCTGCTAATGTACTGTGATTTCAGAATACAAAATATTTTAAAAATTATATCTTAATGCACTTTGCTAAAAGCAGTAATTTGCTTCAGAAAAGTTATAAATATTAGTATGGCTAATCTGCAGTTAAGTATTTGCAGTTAACTTGTCTACAGGCTTTTCTGAAGGCTTTGGTATCAGAGAATAATTTGTATGCTAATTTACAAATTTATTTGCACCTCAGCCACTTCATAATATCAAGATAGCCTTCAGTAATTCATAAAAGATTAAATTGCTTTTATCCTGAAAAATTAGTGATGTCTCAAATCCATCACAAAGAAAAGTCTGGCTAGCTACTCACCAGGAAAATTAGGGAGAACTTATAACAGGTTAATAGGTATGTAAATGGAAATGATGAAACTAATTATTATCAATAATTTGATTTGACATTTTGAACCTTTCCCTTGGAAAACGGTTCCCATGTGCAATATTTAGCCATACTGATCAGAATAAACGTTAAATACATGATATATGTCATATTTCAAAATGAAAGTTAATTTAAAAAAATTTACTGTAGACTGATAAGTGCAACACTTGCTTGTGCACTGGAGAATCTAATGCCATTTGTGCTTTTAAATTTAATCTAATATTTGCTTACTAAAGGCAGATCAAACTCAGAATATTAACAGCTACACCAAGCTTGTATCACTCTTTCAGTGCACAGAGGAAGAAATGGCTTAACACAGTAACATTTTAATTTTAAAAGGCTGAATTTTGCTGCCTCACACAAAGTACAACCTCATTCTTTTTTTACCGTGTTTTAAGGTAGGTGTTAAAATACTTATTATTGTTATAGTCAAACTTCCCCAAATTGCCAGGAATTTTTTAGAAAGAGACATTTGTCTCTAAGTCTAGAAAAGACTAGGCTGCTTCATTCTGCTCATTAGTCATAGAATCATAGAATCATTTAGGTTGGGAAAGATCTCTAAGATCACTGAGTCCAGCTGTTCGTCCAGCACTGCTGAGTCAATCTGCCAGTGCAGATAAAAGAATAGCACTGGCACAACCGTATCAAACTCAGCCATTCACTAGGACTCCTTTGTGCTCAACACCTCTGTGAAAGTGCCTCAGGCATCAAAAATAATAGACACCAGGCTTTGGAAGGCAATTTTAAAATGGAAACCTATGGCCGTAGTAGTATCAGGCCCATAAAGGAAACCTGGTTGTTTTAAAAACTGCGAGTTTGCTGCCTGTTAGAGAAATGGAAGTGCCAGTTTTAAAACCTGGCGGCTTTTGATGTTTTCAGGCGGAGTCAGTGCTGTGCCCTCTGCCGAGCTGGGGATGTCTCTCAGAAGGGGTGTGTAATGCTCCCTCACTGATGCAGGAGGAGCTCAGCCTGTCAGACTCAGAGGCAAACTGTCCTTGTAAAAATGTCAGTGAGAAACCCATGCTGGGAAGGGAAGCTACGACAACTTCACCCGCCCACATGTTAATACCACCATGTGTGGTACGTGCTTTAGTCACCCTACAGGGACAGGTTGTCCAGTCACCCCAGTCAATGCAGAACAACCATATGTCTCTCTAGGCAACCATTTCCGTTGTCTGACATATATCTTCTGCAGGGCTTTGTAAAACTACTCAGGAACATCTTAGAATTAGCTGGGATGCACAGTTAGTGAAGTCTGTACAAATGAGGGGACTGATAAATGTCTTAAAGATTTGTGATGCAAATGATTGCATGCATATTAAGGGAAGTAATGTTTTCTTTAACTCAAAATAAGTAATTGTAGCTAGAATATGTAATTAGTCTTATCTGTAAGCTATAGTGTTGCTAAGTGCGTGGTTTTTTCCTTTGTCTCCTTGATTAAAAAAATCAAACAGGAATTAGTTGTCATATTTAACAAGACTGTTGAAGTGTTAAAAGTATCAGACAGGATTTGAGATTCCTGAGCTCTGAAATGGTAAGAGATTGTGATGGAAGATGGCAATCAAAATAAGGTTCAGGAGGAGCCTTACCTGACATTTCAATAGGTCTTCACCCTTTGAGGGAGCTGCTCAGTGAGCAAGTGAATCATTTTTTCATGTTCTGTGGCATGTTTAGGCAAATTTGTGTGGATTTACAGGTTTTCTTTGATCACATACAATTTTAAAAAATGGTGCTGAATTAAATTTAGTTAATATTAAATTATACTTAATATTACTACAAAAGTTTTTTATCACTGATTTCTGACTGACTTGACCTCAGCTTTAGTCTCAGAACATTCATTATCATTAGGAGCAGAAAAGAGGAAAAGGTTCTTTGTTTATGTGTGTAGGATGAGGAGAAACCTGTGGAAATGCATGCCCTATTAAAGAGTCTCCTGCTGGTGTTCCATCATGTGTGACATGCTTGACATCACTAAACAGTTCCCATATGCAATATACAGTTTTAATGGCCACTCTGTGAAAATCACATATGAGTCCTGTAAGGACAATTTAAAAAGGCAGCAGGAATAGAGCTTTTACTGTTACTATTGTTATGTCAATGACTTAATAATTTTTTTCCTACCGATACTGCAAACGTTAAGGTTTTTGGAGAACACTTGGCTCATGACATTGAAAAGCAAACACCTTTGTGACCAGCTCACAAATTCAATACAGGCACTGAGCTAATTACCAATGGTGTTATATAAACACTCCTCTTGTTTTCTGGTTGATGAGAATTTATCAAATTTCTGTATATGGCATATCAATGAATATTATCTCTTCAGAGGACTGTTGTGATACACACATCTTGATTTTTTGAGCAAAACTTTAGGCAAAACTATGATCAATGCCTTTTTCACTGTCACTAGATGTATAAAATGAAACCTTTCAAAGGTTTTTTTCTGCTTTCATGAAATTCAAGTCATCAAGCAACACATTGCAATGAAGACTGGAAAAGGGGTCACAATAATTAGGAGGTATGTTAGTAGTACAACTTTAAAAAGCATGTCAGTTTCGTGTAGATAGTAGCAAGAGCACAGCAATACTCCTTCAATTCAAATAAAATTATGTGTTATAAAAAGTCCATGTAAAATAACAGTCAATAGGCTGCGTTTAGTCTGACAGAAATTATAAGTGTTTTTTGCTTTAGAAAATAAACAAATACCAATGTCTTTGAAGTCAGGGATTCTTTGTTAAGCTCATGAGTAACAAAAGTTGGAATTCTGGGGAGTCTTACACCTCATGGAAAAAATAGCTGTAAAAATATGAGTTCTAAATAAAAGTAAGTGAATATTTGATAGCTAAAATATGCCCTTGTTCTCTTTTCTTCTTTTAATCATTACATTTCAAACTTATTCTTAGGGTAATTCATGCATTCAAGGAAGTTAGATAAAATTCTGACAAACTCAGAAATCTTCAAGGATGAAAAATAAGGTTATACTAAAATGGGAAACTTGGAATGTCTCTTTTTTTCAGCCAAATTAGTTATTATATTCAAAAGTATTGTTACTCTGGGTCAAGCCTTTCTACTTGCTTCAGTGACGGCCATAATAATTGTCTTCTGGCAACTGTTTCAAATATACCCAGTAGCATTTAGACAAATCCTTTTCCTCTTTGGTATTTGGTTTTGTTTGGTGTAGTTTTCTCCCAAATGGTACTTCTCCGACTTTGTGAGAATTGTATGTTTTACACAAAGAGAGCAGCAGCCAGTCCTTTATATCTGAATCTATTTTACTTAGTAAAGGGAGATAAATTACTGAACGTGATTTATATCTAAATTTAATTAACTTACTGAAGGCTTGCAATTTCACGCAAGGTATGAAATAATCAGTCAAGTTTCACGTACCATCATACAGAAAGAAACAGCTGAATAAAGCAGGAAACACTTACGTTTTTGAATCTTTCTTGCCAAAGTGCTCTAAATTATCCCAGACACCAGCGTGACACCACTATCTATCAATCACAAAAGATAAAAATACGGTTTGCAGCCTCTGTCACGCATCCTTCCCTCTGAATCACACAGAGAGCAATGGGAATATTGCCCAGTGCTTGGAGCAACATTTTGCTTTTATGCTCTGATATTTACCACAGCCTTCTGGCATTTTCTTTTCTTACACAAGAAGGTGCCAAATATTTTGTTAGGAAGAAGGCCTGTGTCCTTAACACTTAGAGGAAAAAGGCTGACTTTCAGTCATTGACCAGCTTGTAAGTGCTGAGTCACTCCAGAAGTAAGTCACACCTCACTTCAAACAATATGGGCTTTGGTGATTTTGATTTAGCTCTGAGAAACCAAGTACTAGCTCGTCAGGGGGTATCATGGCATAGCTGTCTAGGTGCTGGATTGTGTACAGGAGATGTTGGTTGGTCACCACGAATCATCTACTCAAATTTGATCAGCCCTTTGGGAAGAAAAGTGCCTCTAAAGTGTAACAGCAATGATACTTTTGAGATTATACTGCCAGTTGGTGCTGAAGCCATAAAATTCATGCAGGATTGAATGACAAAGAGTTAACAGCAAAGATAAACAAGAGAGGTTACATAGGCTAACCTCTTTTTCATCAGTTTTTGATCAGGAAAATAACAGGAAGAATATTTTTATAGTGGACCATAAGATTCCCTACTCTTCTAATGACACCTTTGCTTATCCAGCACTGAAAAAACAGTCAGAAGATAGATGTTGATGCTGAAAATTGCCTGTTGTGTTTTCCATAATTCTGTTCTACATAACGTTACCACTAATGCCTGCATTTAGTCTTTTCAGAGTTATACCCTAATACATATATAAGAATGTTATTTTCATTGCTGTTTTACTGCAGTTAAGGGAAAAAGAGCATCCGTTTCTGATCTGCTGAAGGCAAATGAAATGCCCATTCTGAACATAACGTCAGCTATAGATCAAGTGTTTGCTGGTAGCCCTAACAAAGAACAAAGAGTGTAGGAAAACCAGATTAAATCCATCAGATTTAAGGGACATAATGAATATTCAGGCATGAGTTAGGGAGCAGGAAATAAATAGTCCTCCATCCAAGTGTGCCTTAGACAAACAGATCTAACATCCAGGAGAAAAAATTTACCCCTTGACACTGGGGGCAACAGAGATCGGTATAATAGCCATTTGTGGAGAACTTTGAGACAAGGGTTTCTAGGAACGAGAAGAGTTGGACAGTGATGGTGCCTGGAGCAACAGAAAAGGAGACCAAAACTAGAGACACTGAAGACAACTGGATGCTGCAGCTACAGGATGCCTTACCTAAACTCTGATGGAAATGATGTGTACACTGGGTGCTATCTGCCAGTACGTGGAGATGCAGCTAGAGACTGTGGAAGAGCTCAGCTTGGGCTTTTGGAGTGATGGAAGAGAGAAAAAGGTGCATGGACAACCCTGAAGTTGCTGAAAAGTTTTCTGAGCATTAATATGAGAGGCAATCTATAGAAATGTGTAATATTTTTAAAAATATATTGGTATAATTGATTGAAATTACTTGTCACTCAGAAAACATCACCTCTGTTCTACTGCAGGGGTAGTATTTGAGGAAATATTATTAGAGAAAAATAACTTGTATTTTTTTACTTTATTAAAGACATGACTTCTGTATAAAGTCTAACCTGGTTAGAAAACCTGGTGCCACTAAAGAATTATTAAAGAGAGAAACACTCTCAGCCATCTTTAGAGTATCCAAATCTCTGTAATGAAGTTCCAGTCCTTTTGCATTTATCTATTTTAGATGATACTTTTGAAGCAATAAATTCCAGAAATTGCCGGAAATGGTTACAGTCAGATTCTCATAGAGGCGAATAAATGTACTGTTCAATTCAAATTAGAACCTAATGATACCATGAGAATAAAACTCCCATCCTTATGAAGGATTTTAAATCAGTTCACGTTACCTTAAAATGTTAAAAAAAAAGTCCTTTACCTGTCATCCTGAATGAACGTGATGATCTATTAAAAGATTTGAACTCTTGAATAATTCAATAAAAAAAAAGTCTTTTGACCCTTGCACTGTGTTTAGTAACATGACCATAATAATAAAATAGAAGGTAATTACTGATTGCTGCTGCCTAAACAATGAATAACAGATCAGAACTGAAAAGGTGTTTTTTGTGTTGCATGGAGAAGGATGAGAACAGTTACAGGAAAAAGCAGCTTTGTTTATTGTCACACCCTTCAATAACAGCAAGACATTGCCATTCATAGAAAGGGACATGCACAATTATAATAAACAAATACTCATTCTTTTAATCAAATAAATAATAAGAATTTGAATTTGAAATTGATAATTTTGTATTCCTTAAACATCATATTACAATTTCATAGATTATTGAAAATTAACATTCTTTGCTAAAAACAAATGTTTCCATTGACATGATAATTGATCATTTTTTCAGTCTAAAAGATGGATTATTTCACAAGTTTCTTGTATAAACCAAATAATGAAAGAAAAGGTGACTGAGGAACTTACTTGAAAGGTGTTCTTTGGCTTAAAATCTCATTAATAACTGTAAAAACGCTAAAGGCATTGGTAATGACTTCTGAAAAACATATTTTAGAAACATTTTCATATGGAAATGATAACAGATGGAAGTAATCAAAACCAGAATGCGGCCAAATTTTATGTCCAGGAAAGACAGTCAAAGCAGAGCAGCCATGCAGTGATACTTCACTAACATAATCTTCTAGCATCTACCGATTCTAAAGTAAAAATTAAATAGTTTAATTTAATAATCCTTGATAGATTGTTTCTTCATTAATATGTTTTGATTTTTATTCAGTCAATGTCTGGGAATTCACAAAGTGATCTACAGCTATGGGATCTGTGAAACCAGCTATGTTTTGAGTTTGCCAGTAAAAAGTTAGAGCAGTGTACATTAGGTGTGTATCTTCTCAGCTACCGAGGAGCAGCTAGTTTTCAAATGGGCAATTATGTCATGGAGCTCTCGCCGGTGTAGTTATTGTATCTTTCTCATCTATAATTAGGGCCAAAACTCAGAATACCCTCCCTTAGTAAAGTGTTCTCTGAAGCATATTCCTTCCTCCAAGAAAGCTCATCAAAGTCTCTATTTATAAGATTGGAAAAAATACAACAGCCTTCATCCTTTGAATTAAGACCTAAGGCTCTTGTGTCTGACCTCTGAGTTACGATTACATCGAGATGATGAGGACATCCCGGAGAAAGACTTCCAGTGCACCAGTCCAATAAGTTTGTACTGTGTCTCCAGTGTTACCTTAAATATTTCTGCTATTTAATCTAAAGGCCAGATAATACCCAAGGTATTCCAAACGTAAAATTGCTGTTTATTGTCTCCAATATAAATTTAACAGGATACAGTTACAGTACAAGCAGTTGTTTGGCAGTGGACAGAAAATAAGTTTGGAAATGGTCACAGTAGTTTTTGGTAGGGATCTGAGCATTGTTGTTTTCCATTCAATGCTCAGTGTTTTTATTAGGAAGAATACTGTGAAATATCTGTATGTGCCATCTGAAGGTCACATCTTTCCACTGCTAATAACTTGTAGTATTTCTGGCATCTTCCTATTTGGAGACTTTACTATTGAAAAGTAGCTGGAATAAAGGTTCCAGAGGGGAGGCAGAAATATTTATATATTCCCATTTCCATACAATAAATTGGCAATTTATTGTAATAAATCACCAGTAATGAGAAAAAATAAACATAAAACCCCAAAAATGAGCTGTGATACATTAGCCTTGATAATTACTGAAAAAATAAGGAAACTCCCAGACCAAGAGAACAAAGGAAGGAATGCATAAGGTTTTTTGTGAAGACATGCAAGAGTTTATGTAAACTGGAAGAAGTGTGTGGATTCAAGGAGGCATTTAAACAGGAAGATACATGGTGCAGAAGGTTGCCATTTATTGATAAGTAATTATGGTTTTGGCTGCTTGACAGGTTGTGTATTGGAAAGAAATCCATTAGGAAAATCCAAAGCTGGAAGTCATTATGTAACAGAGATATGTATAAAGGAAAATATTACCCTCCTCTATTTTTCAAATATGCGATATTCTTTTGGACATATTTCTGGATTATTTGCAGTATTGGTGCCCTGGTTCAGATACCTGATCTAGAAAAATCTAAGTTGTTGTGATTTCATCTGAGAGAGTTTCTTTATTCTCCCATGCTGTGATGACACAACTGGCACTGGCCACTGAGGCAAGGATGTAGCATTTGCTGTAAGATGGAGAGATGTGGATTTAGCTAAACTCAGCATAGGCTGCAAGCAATCAGTATGCCATTTTCAGGAGACATTTGACTCCCTTCTGGCAAAATGGAGCAAACAATAGCATTTGTCCTATCTTAATCTATTTTGATTGTTAACTCTTCATATCAGGTGACTGCCATTCTGTATTAGCATCCTGAGTATGCAGAACTACTGGGCCTTTGCTTCTATAATGGCTTTGAAGTACTGTCTGGTTTAAGCCCCCCAGAGCTGCTCACTCACTCCTCCCCTGGTGGGATAGGGTAGAGAATGAGAATGGTAAAAGTGAGAAAACTTGTGATAATAGGTAAAGCAAAGTCTGTGCACACAAGCAAAGGAAGATGAAGAATTCATTCCCATGATCAGGCAGAGGTTCAGCCATGTCCAGGGCAGCAGGGCTCCACCATGCATGCAAGTGACTTTGGGAGACAAATGTCACTGCTCCAAACATCCCTCTCTTTCTTCTTCTTCCATATCTTTATATGTTGAGAATGACTCCATATGTCCTGGGATATCTCTTGGGTCATTTGGGGTCAGCTGTCCCTGCTGTGTCCCCTCCCAGTTCCTTGTGTGCCTCCAGCTCACTCACTGGTGGGCAGAGTGAGAAGCAGAAAAGGCCTTGGTTCTGTGCAAGCGCTGCTCAGCCATAGCTAAAACATCCCTGAATTATCAACACTACCTCCAGCACAAACACAAAACAGCCCCACACCAGCGGTGCTATGGAGAAAGTCAACTGTACCCCCACCAAAACCAGCACAGGCACAACTGCAGAACATTAGTTAACAGTTATAGGGCTGAATTGTTTATCATTATCTCTAGCTTACCTGTAGTGCAGTTCCCACCCTCGGGTTTTTTTAGGAGTTTGCCAGGTCCTAGCACAGTAGAAAGGGTGAATCAGGAAAGAGTCCATTTGTATTACTGGGCTATGGCACAGGTCATGCTGGGTATGATTTCTCCTAAAAGAATTAATACTTATCAGGCAATTAAAGTCAACTGAGGAGACCTGTAGTGTTGCACACATGGGCTGTTTCATTCCTCAGCTAAGCTGAACCCTGGCAAGATCACATCCCAGAACAGCAGCCTGCACTGCATCTTGTGTTTTTCCTGCTTGCTGAGCAGAAAAATTGAGACAGAAAAGGCTTTAGTCCTGTTTTGCATTCAAAGAAAGACAATCAGAGCATTCATCAGTGAAGCATCATTCTTATTTTGTTCTTAATGCTCTAATGCTTAATTTATGGATATAATCCTTATTTCTCCAACCCATCCAAATTCAGTCTTGTGTCCAAATAAATCATTTTTCTCTGGAAAAAGAAATTGCATCTCTATAACATAGCAAGCATTTTTGAGACCTTTTTTTCAGATTTAAAATGTAATGAATTCTAATAATACAACTTGCCACTATTTGAAATTGCACAGCATCAGCATCTTGGGGATATTCGTCGATGAACACTGCATATACATTAAAATCAAGCCATTACTGGCCAAGCCATAAACACATTTTTAGGTCATGGTAAGCTGCAAGGTTTGTAGAGAAACTGGAGTTTGAACTGATCTGGCCATTTGAGAGAACAAAAGTTGAATGAGGATTCCTGGTCCTGACTGAGGTGGTAAAGAGGAGGGGCTTTGGGCCTTTTCTAGTGGGAAAATGTGGATGGGCTAGCTGACTATATTCATTGGGAAAATAATACTTTTTAAATCTCTGCCACCTGCAAGAATCTGGTATTTTCAAAAGATAAGCTGTTGACTCCTTAAATTATTAATTTTAAATAATACTAATTTTAAAATTATATTTCTTTAATGTAATTTAAATTTAATTTTATAGTAATTAAATACTTGCTGTTAATATAATTAAATACTTTAATATAATAATTCTTTAAATTATATTAGTTTTAAAGTAGCAATTTACACTATAAAAATATTGTGGAAGCCTCACAAATGAAATTTCTGAGAGGAATAATCCCAATACTTTGGAAGAGGATCCATCCATAACTTCCCTCAGAGCAATATTAACAAGCTCTGATTTTAGAAATCAAGGGCTGGCCTTTTCAGTGTTGAGCACGGTGACATTACTGCTGTGAGTTTATGGCACTGATGTCAACATGCTTATTTTGTGTCACGGATTCTTTCCCACAAAAGCCACAGGACTTCAGACCGGGATGCTATGCTTTGGAATTCCTGCCAAACAACTTTGGATGAATGTGACAAGTCTTTCAGCCATCCAAACCAGAAGTGTAAAAATGTTGGTAGTATTTCACCTATCCTTGTAAAATTGCTGACAGTTTTTCATATTGCCCTCTTGAAATCTTTTAAGAGTCAGAGTGGGCTTGGAGAAACCTTGTCTCATACAAGTACTGCATAAATGACAGATTTTTATGAGCACATGAAAAAACGGAAATACGGTGAGACTTGAATGGTCTTGGGCACAGTAACACTGAAGCAAGAAGAAAGTGACAAGAGGGGCTAAGGAGGAGGAGAACAAAATTTTTTTTAGGACAGAAAAGTGAAAAACTGAGCAGAAGAATATAGTTGACCCAATAGTGTGAGAAGTGTAAAATCGAAGAGACTGAACAGAGGAATTCAGCTGACCTCTTCCCTACGGATGGAAATTGACAGGCTTTTGCACAAAATATTTTGCACAAAACTTTTATGTGGGAGAAAGAAAATACATTAAGGATAACTAAATTCATATTTCCAACAATTAACATTTCTTTCCCAGGTCTCCAACTGAACTGAAACTCAACTGATTCTTCTCCTACGATATAATTCAAAACATAAAGGATGAATTGAATTCTTCTTGAATTTAGTTTGAGTATTTCTATGTGTTTCACAGGCTGACTATAGGAAAGATCTGATTTTTGAACGCCCTCTTTATTCTATTACTGTTTGATCTGGAAAGACAGAATGGCTTGCCACTCACCCTATAGCAACTGTAGCTAAGTAAATCTTTAAAACATTATTGTTATTAATGCAGGTTTGTCTTTAAGTAGTCTGTGTTTTACTACCACATAGATCTAAAGAACTAATGCAAACAAAATAAAACTAGAATTCTATAAATAAAGGCAAATGAGAGTCCTCTCATATGAATGCCTTCTCTTTTTTAAATCTGCTCAATAGGCATTATTTATATAGATTGAGATACGGACAAGGAAGATGTCATGAGATCACTACCTGCATCACCTGAAGCCTTGCGCATCAGGCCATGTGAATAGGATGCTTTCACCCTCGTCTACCAGGAAACATGCCAAAAAAAGAACGGTTTGACTAATTACGGTTCTTTTTACCTAAGCGCGTAAAAGCAGCACAGTATGACACGAATAGTGTGTAGCTTATTGTCAGAAGCGATGGGTTTTCTGTGTGATGTTAGTACTCATTTAAAATAAAAATAGAAGACAATATAAAAATAAAAAAAGGAAGATAACAACTGCAAAACAAGTGGTGAATACAAATACTTTCTCAATCACCTCAGTAATATGTTTTAACGTTCCCTGGTCTGAAAATTGAGTATTTTTCAAGAGGGACTTGTTACATTGGATGGAAAAACTGAACTGTGTTTTGACCTGTCCTCATTTGGCAGGGATAATGTTCCATAGCAGCAGCGGCAGTAGACTGACGTCTTTCTTTAGTGTTTTTCAACAGAAATGTAACATGACATTTGTTGATGGTTTCCTCCCCAGAAGCATAGGCACACCTTGAGCCAATCAATTATTTTTTTTTAAGGAAATGATAGTTCCAGTTGCAGATAACAAAGTGGGAAAATAAAAGGGATTGGTGCCACATGAGTCAGGGCATTATAATTTGTGTTTCTGATTCCACACATAAACTACACAACTGCATCCATTTGAAAACACCTAGTAACAAACAAACATCAGCTGCTGAAAATGTTTAATTTGTTTAGAGAGTCTGGGTTCTTTTGTTCTACCCTTCTACTGGTCTCTGTTGTGAGATACGAGAAAAAAGTTCTTCATCATGAGAGCAATTTAACATTGGAAGAGGTTGCTCAGAGAAGTGGTGGAATCTCCCTCACTAAAAATATAAAACACATGAATTGACAGGGTCCTAGATAACTTGATCTAAGGGCTCCTTAGGTGCTCCTAAGGTGAACCTAAAAGGAGCTCCTGGAGCAGTAGGCAGAAAGTGTGGTTGGATGTTGCTGATGAGGCTGGTCATTAAGCCCTATTGGTGGTCTTGGGATCCTGACAGATTCTGTGATGTGCGACATTCCTGATGAAAATCCATACTTTCAACTGTGCATAACATATCATTAAAGATGCTGTTCTTAAACTGGTTATTGGTTTTATGTTTTAGCCTAAAAATTAGACAAAATTTATCCAGACATAAATGAACAGTTAAAGTTTTGGTGGTGATTGAGTTATGACTATATTGTCTAGCTGAGCCCTTGTAACACTCTGGCCCCGGAGCTGCAGGCTCGCAGGAGTTTTATTTTAAAATATACACAGGGTTCTTTAATACCTCGAGATAGCATCAGGAGAATAAGCCACAGACTTGTTCCCAAGAGGTACTTTTATGGATAAGTTAGGGGAGAAAATAGGGGAACTTGGCAGAAGTTCAAAAGGGCACCACACAAGGTAGGCAAAATCTTCCACTGCAATACTGTCCCAGCACATACAAATCCACAACACTTACATCAAAATCCAATCTCTCCAGCTTTAAGCCATTCAAAGCATCAAGAAAGGAGCAAAGAAAGAGAAGATGAGGGAGCAAGAAGAGAGAAGAAGGAGAAAGAGGGAGAGACCGATCAAACAGCTACCTTTGGAACCTTGTGGGAGCCCAGCCCTCCCACGTACAGGTGGCAGAGCCGTGACACGTTCACTCCTGTGCCTCTGGTTGTACCTGCTCTGGTCCCTTTGGCCAGACCCCCCAGGAGGGGTCTCTGACCCCCCCGGCCACCCTGGGGTCCCAGGCCAGGGCGAGGGGCCGTGTTCCCACTGTCCCTGCCCGTCCCAGCCCGGGGCAGGGGTTCCGGGAGCCGGGGCTGTTCTGGTTCCCCGGGCTGGTTGTCTCTGGCGGCTGCTCCGGGGCTGCCCCGTGTGGGCTCCAGGCCCTGCCGTGAGGGATACGGGGCCACCCCACTGCCAGGAGGTTCGACCCATCCCTTCCCCCTGCACACACACACACGCACCCCCACAAGGTGCTTCCAACACAGCAATTACTGACCTGGTGTCCAACAGCCCTGTGCAACTGTGCTGGTGAGTCCTTACCATATTAAAGGGGAAGACTACTTAGATTTTGCCTTGATTCAGCCTTCACAACTTTATGTTGCTAGCATAGAAACTTAAGTAGAACAACAACTATAATTGATGGAGAGAAATATATATCTCTAAAGGAGATTCCAGCCCACCCAAGCTTTGGATGTCCCCAGGTAAGTTTGGAATACATCCAAACCATGTGCTCCATGTGGAGTTGTTCGTGTTTTGTGAATAACCCTTGGCTGTCTTTCTGTGTATGACATCTTAGCTTTCAAACATAGGAATTCAAACAGTTAGCAAAACTGTTGCTGACGTATCAGTCAGTATATCTGATAAATAAATCAGGATAGAGACCAGCTGTGTCATCCAGGCATTCTTTCTGCTTCCCAGCTGATTCCTGAATTAGAGTGCCACAGGTTAAACTAGTAATGATCTGATTGTATCACCAGTTGCAGCTAAGGAGTTGCAACTAGTGAGTAATGTTTTCTTGATGTTCCTTAGCATTTTACTATTTTATATAACCTTAAGGGAACAGCTGGCTACTAATGTACATCTACCTCCTTCCATAGTCATTTAACAACTTCCAAACTGTACTGATTATATTCAGGACTGAATACTGTCCAAGGGAAAATGTGTTCAGAATATAAACATAGAATATTTTGAGTTGGAAGGGACCTTTAAAGGTCATCTAGTCCAACCCCTCTGCAATGAGCAGGGTCATCTTCAGCTGGATCAGGTTGCTCAAAGCCCCATCCAATCTGACCCGTTTCCAGGGTTTAGTAGAGGATCAGGGAAAGGTCACAGAAAAAGCACCCCAGAATGCAGCAGAAACAATCTTCAGGTAGAATAAGGCTGATCATTCTTACATTAATGCAGTCATTTTGTGTAAGGTAGCTAAACACAAGCTGTATTGACTCCATGTCTGTCCTACAGTCAACCTATGGTCAGGCAAAGGGCCTCAAATTTAAGGGTTGTTGGCTTCAGTGCAAGCTGCTTTAGAAGTTAAACTCTAACTTTTGCCCCCTGGATAACATGCAGTGTGAATGTCACTTACAATGCCTCATGGTGTGATTCTTGGGATAGTCAGTTACAATCATGGTGTGATTCTTGGGATAGCCCTGTGCAGGGCCAGGAGTTAAACTTTGATGATCCATGTGGATTGCTTTCAGCTCAGGGTATCCTATGATTCTGTGATGACAAAAAAGGATGGTGTGCCACTGTTTCTCAGTTAAATGGAATAAGTCATGGCCCATATCAACAGATGCCAAGTGCTAATGTCTGGGACTACTTTTGCAATGACATCCTGGAGTCTGAAGATCAGTGGTACATACATGCTTATGAAAAGCATCTTTGATACTGCAACTATATCTTCAGAGTGTAAAAATTTGTCTTTGGATAGTCTTCTGAAACTTATTATTCACAGTCAGTGTTCAGAATTTTAGGCAGAGAAAATTGCTTGAATCAACTGATAAGTTGAAATAATATGCAATTTAAATTCTTACTCAAGTCACTTAACTTTCTTTTCCATGTTTTGAAAACCCTCAAGTAAATCTCTCGTATTCATGTGGGTGTGCATTGTGTGGGCTGTAACTGCACTGAATTTTCTTTGGAGTCATCTGTTGCCTAGAAGCAGTAGAGGAGAATACATTGGTGGTTAAGCTTGAAGCCTCTTAGCTGAAGAAGACAACCCACACCTTTAACTTAAGACCAAGAAGATTCCAGTATTCAGGCAGGTAGAAACTGTGAAGATAAAACAGCTCCATAAAATTATAATGAACAACTGGTGTCATTCTCATTTTTCAGTTTCAGAAAATTACACACAACTTCCACATGCAAATTTAGAAAGCCCCAGACTTAGGAAACACTTGCAAATTTTGAACTGTGCCAGAGGGACCACCATAAAGCAGGAAAAAACTTGGCTATCAGTGCAGGGCATGTATGATTTCTACCCAGCTGCTGTTGCAGCTGGAGGTTGTCCCTGCATCCAGTTCTGCACTGGCTGGTCAATGTATGATATTAATAACTAACACTTTGTCAATGCGGTGGCAACATCTCTCTGACAAGCTTCTGCCCAGTCTACCAAATCTCACGCGTACAGAGCAAGGCCAGCTGCATTCTACAATTCTCTCCAGAGGTCTGCCCTGCCACAAGGAGTCCTGGGGGATCTACAATGACGTTTAGTCCAGAGGTGGTTATCTGAAAGCAGGAAGTAACTAATTTCAGTTAGAATTAAATAGCAAAGTTATTAATGGTTTGTCTTTGCACTGTGATCATATATCATCACTTCATGAAACAAAGAACAAGTGGAGCATTTTCAAACTCTTCTCTGGAGCAAAATTTATAATTTTTGGAACAAAATACTTCCAGGGAGCAGAACTTGAAAAATATTTTGAGTGAGTTTCACTCAATTTAAGTCATAATTATTTTCCATTTGTTCAGAAATTTAAATTCAAATTTAAAAGTTAGGATGATCAACTCAGTCTTATCATCACCCAGTCAGTTTGGGAGACTCACAAAAACAGAATTTCTAAGGCTATCAGAGATAAAAAAGAGCAAAAAAATATGATCCTAAAGAGAAGCACTTTTCTTTTTCTTTATTTCTATTATTCTCAATCGCCTTTCAACCCTCCTTTTATTTGAAAAATACTGTTGTGAGTCAGCACACTCTGCTGGTAGACCAAAAGAATGTGACTGACTGACAGTGAAAAAAAAAAGCAAAAAATAAAGCACAACATGCAATTAAAAAGTAATCAGTTATATATTCTGAGAAAGGGAAACAAATCACATAATAATACATAAACCACAACTCTTCTACACAGTAGAGTTCATTCATTAATATGGTTTGATTCATATCATTATATTAAAAAAAGAGTTAGTTCATATCCTTAACTCTAAATTTAAGTCAAGAATTATTTCAGAAGGCGCTAATCCAGAGCAAGGCAATTAGAGCACAGAATGTGCCATGCTCTGGTGTGCTCAAGTCCAGCTATCGTCTTTTCATCCTTTTAAAAAGAGAAAGGAGCCTGAAATATACTTTCCGATTCTGTCCTTGAATGTAAGGGACTGGGGACAAGGGGAGACTCTCTGAATCCAGCTGTGACCCTGGGGGTCTAATTGTACTTCTGATCTCTAGTCAGCTGTGCAAAGTAGAAGCTCTGAGAGCTGGTGACCACTGGTATTCTCTGTGCTCTTTGTTCAACAGCTGAGGACATTTTTGCACCAACCACTGTCAAACACAATCAAGAAGAGTTGTGGTCCCTGAATTCACATCAAGAAATTCTGGGTAAATGTTTTCTATACTCATGAAGTTGAAAGTTTTAAAAACCAGAAATAGTTACCCAAAACACTGTCTCTGAAGTTGAAGGAGATTTCTATAAAGCCTCCTTGTCATTCTGACTAGCTTTGCTGTTTCACCAAGAAGCCCCTAAATTCAATTTCTTTTGGTCTTATATGCTCCCAGCTATTATACACTTCTCCCATATTTCACTCTACTTGTGGATAAGTTAATTTAGTGACACTAATATATACTGAAAAGGGCTTTGGAAGAGGCAATAGGAGGACAAAAACTATAACTGGGAAGATGAGTTATGCATGGGTTGCAGATATTCAGACATACAATCTTGCTATTTTTCATTTTGAAATTCATTTGCAATACTGTGTCCAGAGAAAACCATATTATTCAATTTGCTGTGGATATAATAGAACAAAGTCTCTTATTTGTGTGTCTGTCCTATGTCCTTCCAGCACAAACCATACTTCCCCCCGCTTCCCACTTTTGCTATGCCCTTCATCGCATCTCAGATTCCTCTTCTGGCTTCACTACTGAACTGAAAAAGTGGTGGTGCCTACTTTGCCTGTCTCAAGTGATGCCTGACTGCCTGACCAGGCAGTGCACATAAGCCCGGTGAGCTCACACGGTCTTCATAGTGTAAATACCAATTTTCACAAAACCTTTAGGAACATGATTATCTTTAATCCTACTGCCACAACTAGTTGGCTGGTAGGTTCAAAAGATTCTGCAAAAAAGGTTACAGGAACGAATGGACATACAAATTAATAAGAGAATATTCCCATTAACTGAGCAGAAATAATAACGCAAATTCAAGAAAGTTAGTAGCCAAGGAATGCTTTTCTTCATTTTCATCATCAAAAGAAAGTAATATGCTCTTGATTAGAATTAGTCCATTAAGATGTAAAAGAACTTAGGGCTATCAGAAGAAATTATCAACTGATTTAAAAAGGCAATAACTTTAATGTTGATTTTAAGTGCACGAACCAGTTCCCTAAGCAGCATCAACTTTCAATTATGCTTAATGCACACTCGGCCCTTGTTACCATTAACATTTCCCTGTTCAATCACACCATCAGTAACCAGACAGTAATAAGAGTTAATGAGACAAATCTGCTTTGATTTAGTTTCAAGGAACCTGCAGGAGTTCTGCCTCTTGGGAGAATTTCATTTATTCACCACCTGTATCCCAAACCTGTTTTTTAATTTTGGAAACACAGAAAACCTGCTATTCTCCTTGCTCTGGTGTTCCTGTTACTTCCATCAACCTTTACATTCCTCAGGGGCTTTCCGGTTAAAACCTCCTTCTGTATGCAACATATTTCTGGATCTCAAACCCAGCCCCTTAAATCCCATGGACTGTGGAGGTCACATATGTTGTATGCATCCTCTGGAGTGAATAATCTTCTGGAACTTGCCAAATGGGTTCAAGTGCTTCCAGCAGCTGGTCCAGCCAGACAATGTGGCGACAGTGAGGAGGTGCAGAGCCAGAGGCCACTGCAGAATTGCAAGTGGAGAATGAGATATTCCAACAGAAAAAAGAAAACCCCATGGTTACTTGAAAAGATCATTCTACTTTAGTAACCTTCTAAATAACCTGGGGAGTCAGTTCATCAGGTTCATTCATTGGTTAGTACCATTTTAGATTATTTTTATTTCTATAGCTGTCTTATTTGCTCTTAAACATATCACCTTAGGAGCTAAGGATAGAATGATACCACACCAACAAAGAGTTATGTCCTGGTGAGACCACCCCTTGCTTGGCTGTGGCAATGATTTCTGATGTCATTCAGCTGTGTAGGCTTCATTGTCCTAATGGGGACCTGAAAACTGTATCATCACATTTGTATTGAAGTGCCAAATTAACTGCAAAGGTGTCTGTATTGTTAATGTCACGAAGTTGCTCCACTAGCTAATAAAATACTGAAATGGGAAATACTAGGACATTCGCTGAGAGATGGGCTACCTGCCTCTACTAGGAAAAACTTATTTTTGAGTGTTACAGCCTCCTGACTCTCCAACAGAACAGAACACATGGCACCAAGGCTCAGAAGAGAAGAATTCAGGAAAGAATGTAGTTTACCCTGATGTACATGATAGCTCCTGTAAGTGCTAATGGCATTTGCATGCACATTCAGAGACAGCTGTATTCCATGAACTGGAAAACAAATGGTCAAGGAGTTATTTAATAAAAATGCCTTTCACCTTATATGCACTTCACAAAATCAATTACGTTTACATTTTCTTAGTCCAGAAGATATTAAATAACAAAGGCAGAATGCATGGAGAAAATGAAGACACTAAATTAGCAATCAATGCATTGGAAAAGCCATAAGAATGTATTAGAAAGCAACAAAGAGATGTTACTATGAGATGCTATGATGGGGATCTGTCAGGTATAACTAATACAGGGAGGAAGGCATTTTCCCAGAACCCTTGGACAGAATTTTATTTTGGATCCAATATTTTTAGTGGTAAGAAAAAACACAAAATTATTCTCTGAAAATGTGAAAGGAAAGATCTGCTTCTGCCCTGCATCTCACTTTCTACTTCAGTAAGGAGAGGGAAGATAAAAAAAAGAAAAACAATGGACTTGTTGCTACTCACAGCATGATGTATGGCAAACAAAATTTAAAAAAAGAGGTGTCAGAGAGCAAATGCACCAATTTTCTGGATAGCTTTGTGAAAAATTTTTGTTGATAAATGGAATCCTTATTTTTAGGCCTTTTGTTGCCATGTACTGAACTGCTACAGCAACCGAACTGAATTGCTACAACAAGTGAATTAAATCACAGATTTGGTCCTTTAAGAAGAAAGTCGAAGGCAGCTGTAAGAGGAGGAAGAAGCTTGAATTTTTATATTTCATTTTAGTTTATATATGAAGGGCTTCTCTTTGTATTACAGTAAGTTCTAAGGCTTTCACTTCAGCTCTATGTGCATTTTGAAATAATTTAAATCTCATTTGAAAGATATACTTCTTTGAGGTCAGTATTAATTTCAAATATGTGTGGCTTCAATACATGAATTCAAATAGGTAAATATAGTAAAATACACCATGTAGATAGTAAATTGAACTAGCACAAAGCATTATCAAATGGATGTGATTCCTTGCTGATCAATGTCCCTGAAAATAGCATCATTATAGATTATACAATACCCAGATGTCAATTTTATTGACAGTTTTGCATCCTTGATGTCTGTTCTTAAAACTGCAAATCTGATCCCATCAGAGTCAGGGTTCATAGGAAGCTGTGGCATTTAATTTCATACACTCTCCTCTTCCAGTTCACTGCTCCTCTTCACCTGCTAACCCTCTGTACTGCAGCTTAAATTTAATTAGCCATGAAGTCTTTTCTAAAGTAAGACTGAATCTCACATCTGACAGGTTATAACAGCCTTGAACATAAGCCCACATTTCCTCTCTATGTATCTAGTATATGATTAGCATATGCTGATCTTCATCAATATGCTGTAAAGGGTCCCATGATGCCTTCTAATGCTAATATTCCTACATTATAATATGGTATTGTCTGTTTGCCTCTGGCTTTTAATTTCTTTCATAAAATGGTAATGCGTCATGTTTTAATATGGTGGTTGTGTAATTGTCCCTGGATGTGACTAGCAATTTCTCAACTATGATTTTTTTCGTAGCAAAAGGTACTTTTACTGAAACCTAAATCATTCATGAGAGTCCAGTAACTTAACATAATGGAGAAAACATTAGAATGAAAAGTATTGACCCTTTTCCAAGGGAAAATTCTCATTTTTCACTTGAGACTGATGTTCAAACCAACAGTTTGGCTTAAATACAGTTCTATTCCTCTCTATTCAACTGAAAAACATTCATCCAAAGAATATTTTCAAGACTTTTTCTTGTATCAGCTGATGGATTATAGATCTCAAACATTGCTGAATGGGGAACCATCTTTCTCATCAGCCACTATCTGTCTATACTTCAAGTATTCTTTGGTGTGTTTAATGTCATCCTTTACCACTACTGTACAAAGCCTGATATTATACTTAGTGTGAGTGCCATTTTGGCTGTTGCCCTTCTGTGCTTGGATTACAGAAAACTACTGAATTTTTATCACCTTGAATTGATGTCCCATCACCACCACCCCACTTCATTTGACCTCAGCAGAGTCCACAGAGACCTACAGTCTTCCTGATGCTTTGGTTACTTTCATCTTTACCTATAGCATCACTGGAAGATGCAACTCTGACTTCTTTTCCAAGTGAACCACATGTAAACATATGCATGTGAACCACAGACATAAAAAGGTGTTTTTTCCATCTGGGTTGCAAGATGGAGCAGTAATTTGTGCTCTTCACTGGGGGATATAATGGAGCTGGACCACTCTCCAGACACAGCTCAGATGCTCACAGAATCACAGAATGGGTAAGGTTCCAAGGGACCACAGTGGGTCACCTGGTCCAACCTTCCTGCTCAAGCAGGGTCATTCTAGAGAGCATGGCACAGGATTGCCTCCAGACAGTTCCTAAGGGAGACTCCAGAACTTCTCTGGGCAATCTGTTCTGATGTGCAGTTACCCGCACAGTAAAGAAGTTCTTCCTCATGCTCATGTGGAACTTCCCATGGGCTCTTGTCCTATTGCTTGGCACCACTGAGAAGAGCCTGGCTCCATCCTCTTGTCACCCTCCCTTCAGATACTTATAGACATTGATGAGATCCCCTCTCAGTTATATCTTTTCAAGACTGAACAGGTCCAACTCTTTCAGCCTATCCTCATAAGAGATGCTTCAGTCCCTTAATCATCTTTGTAGCCCTCCATTGGACCTGCTCCAGGCTCCAGGTGCAGCCTCACTAGGACTAAATAGAGTGGCAGGATCACCTTCTTTGTCCTGCTGACATGCTCTTCCTAATGCACCCCGGGATACCCTTGGCCTCCTTGGCCACAAGGGTGCACTGCTGGCTCATGGACCATTTGTTGTCCACCAGGACTTCCAGGTCCTCTTCCACAGAGCTGCTTTCCAGCAGGTCAGCCCCTAGCCTGTACGGTGGATGGAGTGCACTGTCTAGAAAAGTTTTGGATCAGGAAGGAGATGAGAATAGTAGCAAGCGTGGTGGTAGTAGTTGCACCACTGAGTAACAGGCTCATAGGTCTGTCAGGGAAAAATGCCCCCTTTTCAGTCTGACTCAGCAAACACCTGAAGATAATGGTTGACCCAACCACTCTTCCTTTCCCCCCAAATGCACTGTGCCCACTATTTCATTTTGCCCTCTGGAGTCTGTCTGATTCTTTCCTGGTAGCCAAACCCTCACTTTGACTGTTCTTGTTGAACATGTAGGAGTAATCCTGAAAAATATAAAGGTAGGAATTGTGGCATTTTGTTACCGATTTAAGGTGGATTGATTCAAAAGAAGGTAATCTGCTGGAGAATCAGAGCTATTCTGTCCCAAAAGACCCACATTCTTCAATATGAAGAGCCTTCCCAAAGCTGATACTTTTACTATTATCTGCAGTGTGTGTGTTCAATTTTATGTTTTCATTGTGAACTGCTTAAAGCATGACCTCTCATACCCTGCAATAAAAATCTGTGTGCAAAATCTGCAAAAACTTAGAAGTCTGAAATTGCTTGCTATGTCCTCAGGGCACATGTGTAAATGCTGGTTGATTTAAAGAATAAAGGACACAATGCCATTAGGATACAGCTGACTGATTCCATAGTCAAAATCCAGTGTTTTACAATGTACTTATGGTTCTAAATCAGTATCACTGTCAGCAAGGAAAAGCCATTTCAGCACTTAGTAGATTTTGGAGCTGCTAAAGGACTTTTTCTTTGATGCTGTGGTTTCACTATGCCATTTTTACAAATCACTTTCATTTCTGATTGTTCTTTTGTCCCCTGATTGGGCAGAGCTATTTCTGCTGCAGTTAGAAACCCTGGATTTTTTGCTGATATTGGGAGCTAGGTTTCTAATGCTTAAGAACACAATTCTCAAAAAAATCCTGAGTCCAACTCCCATTCCATCTGCAAACTCATTACCTGAAATTACAAATTAGTGAAAACATTTGTCTAATTCTAAACTCACGGCAAACCTCTCAAATTTCTATGAGACTGGTGTGAGAAAAGCCTCTCTGGTTAACCAAAGGAGACAATACGAAAAACTGGGCTGCAGATGGAACACCAAGAGTCCCCTTTCATTGGGGAATCTCACCAGGAGACAAGTCACCTTGGGGATTTATCATGCTATAGGCTGTTGTCCTCTCAAGCATGAGTTGCCAATTAATAAAGATTTGTGCAATTAAACATCAATGCCACCCTGGTCGTCGAGGCAATGCCTTCATCAACAATGAGAGAGATATTCATGTGAGCCCAAAATTAGGCATGAAAAGATTGTTTCCTTGGTGTCCCTGCTCACCTTGTATAGTCAATTGCTAGTAACACCTGAGCATATCCAATACTCACCCAGAATACCAAAACAACAGCAACAACAAAAAACAGTTGCCCTGGTACCCTGGGGCTTGTGATGAAGTCCTAGTGTAGAGTCCTAGTCCTTGCAGATGTGGCCTCAACATCTCTCTCCCTTTAGAAATAACCCAGAGTCCCACCATTTCTTACAGGGTCTTTTCTGATTCTCTGAAACTTTTGAGATTTTTCCTTTCCACTTGAAATATTTTGCCAAGTCATCTCCTCCTCCATAAAACATATCCTATCAACTTCAAGGGAGAGTGTTAGAGACAAAAAGCCTCAGGAAAGATGAGTGTTCAAAAAAGAGCACCAGTTTTGTTGAAATATAGCAAAACATGACAGGAACAAAACACGGCTTAGGGCATGAGTGTAAGGAACTGGCGTATTTAGCGTAGAATCACTATGAACCTCAAAACACCCAGCTGAAGGAGGGGAGTAGTGTTGGAGGGAGATAATTAAAATGAAACATGATTGCTAAAAGGCACAGAAGGTGAATAATACATTAGGAAATTCAATACAAAATTAATCGCACATGTGAAACAAGGAAAAGCAGAAGCCACTGCATAATATTGAAAGTTAATCACAAAGTTCTCCAAAGTAGTGACGAGGGGTTCAGAGAAGGGGATAAATAGCCTTGGGAACTCCTTTCCCACTTCACAGGAGTGCTTCAGATCTGGTTTTCCTAAAGCACTGTCCATCAGTGACATTGGTGAGGTGAACTAAAAACTAATCATTAACAAAAAGGGCTGCGGTGTGAATGGGCTGAGAGCACAGCAAGCTGTCTGGACAGCAGCCAGCCTCTGGAGCTGCAGGGAGGGGAGACCTGATGAACACAGCTACAAGATCCAGTAGCAGTCAGATGAAGGCTGTTTCTGCTTTATTTGAAGCCCCTGGACCCTTACTGCCGCACCAATCACATCCAGTCACCTCTCTCTGTGACCACCTTCCTGAACAAGATTTTCACAGGATGCTGTTGAAATAGAAGGAAAATACATGGGTGGGATGTCAGAGAGTCAGGCAGATGTACAAGCCTGTAGCTACACAGAGCAGAGGGGAAGGCAACCTGCAGCAGGGGCAAAACGCCTGGAGGAGGCAGGAGATGAGTAGGAAGAACCTCTTGCAATCTGCCCTTCAAAGGCACCAGGGCGAGTAGGTGACTAAGATGCCAACTAAGACTTGCCCAGAGGGCTGCCACTGGACTGGTGCTGTACACTTTAAAATCAACAGAGTCCTGCTTCCAAAGTACTGCTAGTTGGAAAAAAAAAACTCCAAAGATTCAAAGCAAAGCCTATGGTTTTTTTAATATGTGAGTTGGAACAATAGGGCATTATCTGCGGTCATGATTTAATGATACTCTTTTGTCATGGCATTTGACTAGTCTTTGGGAACTGTTCATAGCACCTACTTGTCCTTCAAGTCCCTTTAATAATATGGATATGTCTCTTTATAGCAAACATATTAACAAAGGATGAAGCAGTTCCCAGCCCTTCTGATTTGTATTTCCCCTATGTTCTTATCCAAAAAAAATTGCAAACTATTGACTACAGACGATAACAACACAATAACAGAGTGCAAAAGACTTTTGTATTCCTGACTTCACTTTCTCCTGTCAGTTTCAGAATATCTATCTGTTATATAAGAAGTACTTTTTTTTGTGTACAACTCATTATTTCAGATGTTGACAGTACACAGCTTGACTAGCTGCTTTCTGCATTACCTGTTTTGTTGCTAGGAAATTTTTGAACAGGAGTCAATGTGCCATTCAGCTAGCTCCTTCACGTGCAGTTGCATGGACGTGAGAACCCGAGATGATCAGTACTTTAAACAATGCCTTCCAGGTTTTTTTTTGACATGGTACTGCTAGAAACAGGGGATGTGTGTTATACAATAACCTTGGTTATGTGTATGAACAGATCTCCCGGAGCTGAAGAAGAAAGGTGGGATCCTCATCCAGTTTGGATTCTTGCACAGAGAGCTCATTCATCCAGAAACTAAAAATTTATCTCTATTGTGCTTGGCCTCTCCACTTGTGCTGCACTGTACATTTCATATTTCCATTATTTGTACTACAGTATGAGGCATTCCCTCACCCAGAATCACCATTCCAGAGCGTGACTGAGCCCTTGCTTTGAAGAGCTTATTGTCTGACACTGTGCTTCTAGAATTTTATCTGGAAATTATGGCCTTTCACTCTTTTTACAAACCTACTGAACAGAACTGAGCTGGCGATCAGGGAATACAGCAAGCCATTGCTAACAGGGAGGCTGTTACACTCTGTGGACTAGAGTTCTCTGGCTACTAACCATCAGCTGCAATGTAATTTCCCACTGGCGTTGCTCCTGTGCTTTCCAGCCTGAGTCACCTCAGCTAGCCGGAAAACAGGCATGCTGAAGGGCTGGATACCTGAGACTCATGAGAGAGCAACATCATGAAGACCTCTGTTCTTCTGTTCCTCATTGTGGTCATTGGGAAAGGCAATAATTTTGTGTTTTGGAAAATCCATACAAACTCATAACTATAGTCAAAATTATCTGTACTTTGTTGTACGTAAAATATTGTCAGTGATTTTGTTTCATTCCTTGGGAAAGAGACATTTCCTGTGAAGCTAATTTTAAGACTCAATACATGTGTTGTGGTCTGAAACAACTAGCTTTCAGAAACAGAGGAATCTTCCCCTAAGTTCACACGTGCAGTGATGGGCCAAAAGCCGTAAGAGCGGCCTGGTGACACATAGTTTTATTGAGTGCTGCGCTCCAGGAAAGCGGAGAAGGAGGGCTAAATAAAAATAGGTTCAGATGCTTCACAATGTGTACAGGTTCTGAAGATTTTACTTTTCTAACATTTGGGTGAGCCAGATAAATTCAGTGAGGCAAAATGGTGAGACTCGTTGGTGCCATGATTTGGGTAAGGCTTCCTAACACTGCCACCAACCCTCCTCTCCAGCACAAATCTTTAATCAGGTCACGAGATGTGCTCACAACTGAACATGACAATCTTGGCTGTGTGAAACTGCTTGTCTTGAAGCACATTTAGAGTAAAGGAAGAGGTTTTCTGTCCCCACCTACCCTTTACTATGTCAGTTCCAGATCTTCCATTTCATACAGTTGTCTGCCATTTCATCAGATGTCCTTAACCATGCAGCTCAGAATATCCAAGTTTTTCAGTATCTATCCTGAGGTATCTTCACCTATCCATAGAGACTGTTCAAAATATTGAGGTTCACTGCAGATGCAGTTATGGATAAATTTATCCAATTTATTAACTCTTTCTCACTTTGTAATTTCATGCCACCATGACCATAACATTATGTATGATGCACCATCAATGTGCATCATACCTAAATTTTGAAACAGCATCTGCAACAATATGTGTCTTTAATGTTCATTGCCTCACTGTGTATATCTAAAATTCTGCTGAAACAGATGTTGCTGGATACTTTGCAGGTTTTATGCCTATGTTTAAATATTCATGTTACACTGCCCTTTGCATTTGTCAGGATGTGTCTCCTCTCAAGGAGTATAATATTCTATTGTCTTCGTGCCTAATAAGGTATTACCATCGTAACAACATCTATATAGCAATGTAACTGTGCTTCAGGCTTTGTAACACAGTAGTGTTTACTACAAAAACCTTGCAGAGAAAAGAAGGAATAAAACACAAGCATTAACACAATGAGCAAATGCTGAAATCCAGCATTCCAGAGCTACTACTAAGGCAAGAAGATGAGCAGTAACCAGAGGATGTTGCTTCCATTCCATATCAGCTTTTCAAAACTGTTTTTTATTCTGCATTGAATTTAGACCTAAATAGAAATAAAAAATTGATGGAAAATATATTTTGGTATTAAAAATGAAGATTTTGGGGGATATGAAAACCTGACATTAAAGGCCAGCTTGTGAAAGCATGCATGCATTACATGTGTTTTGCACTGACTAACCATTCCAGCTAGCTTTGGTGAAGGCAGGGCAGCACAAGTGAGGATATGCATATAAAATCACGGAAGTATTGATTGGAGAGAATCTTATCTCATTCAAAATTCCACCTCAAGCAGGACTTTTGCCAACACAGGGCAAGATCACTTCCCTCAATCTGCTGGTCACCATTCCTCTCTGTAGCCCATACCAGAACACAAGTACTCCCTAAAGGTTTTTATAACCCATTATATCTGCAGCAAATCAGCATGCCCAAGGAAAACATTTAGCAGTGTAGGCAGTTTCAGAGGACTTACTTTTAATGGTTCAATAAAGTGCATCCCAGTTTTATGTTCCTCTGTGCTTTGTCTCCATTCTCTTTTATTTTCTTCTGAGTGAAAAATTGCATTTTCAATGTTACATTTTAATAAGTTGCTTTTTACAAATGAATAACTTAATGTTCCTCTGTGTTTGAGAAAAATTCAAACCCACAGAGTTCATAGATGTTTGAGGTGATTCATTGATTATGAAGTTTTTTCACCTGTTTAGATTATTCACCTTTTAGCTTTAATATAAAGTGACTAGTGTAATGTGGATGTCAATAACAGCAGTGAGGACCATTTGAAGGTTCCTTTTTGGAAAAAAAAAACAACTAAAATTTAATCTGTAAGTACAGGCAAATTTTTAATTCTGGCTTTACAAATTTTAAAAATACTTTGGATGGTTGGACCAAGAGCAGAACGCAGAGAGCTAGGGCATTACTTCTCCCTAAGTTCCAAGTGTTGACCTTATCTGACATATGCATGACAACTCTACAGCCTCATAGATTGTCATTTGGTGTCAAGGAAACTTCCTTGTCTGAGGATCCAGGAGCTGTCAGTCACCCTCACACTCCTGAGCTGGGACTGAAACCCTTTCACAGCTACACACCTGACACTCACGTAGTCAGACCAGGTTTCCTTATTGGCTGGACCTCGGATGTCCTATAGGAAGGTCTCAGACATCCTGATCCTGAAAATAATTTAATAATGGTGCAATAGCAAAATATAAAAATAACAGCTTGAGCTGGTGCCTCAAAGGAGGACCCTGAAAAAAGAACCCCCTGGGCTTTTATACCCTTACAGTCTAAGCATGAGAAAGTCTGCAGGTCATCAGCTCCTGCTGTGTTTCTGACTGTGAGGTCACCTGGCTGGGCAGCTGGTCCCTGTGCCCTTTGTTATGCAAAGGGTCAGCAGTTCATGGCCTCTTGCCTTTCGCTCAGGCTCCTGCCCCTCAGAGCTCACACTGCAGCCGCACACCTGCACTGAATGCATTCCTCAACATCTGGATGTCAAATGTTTCCAGTCTTAACCTCTGAGAGTACTTTATCAGGTTATCCAGGAAGTGAGTTCAGTAAAATGCTTGGGCCCACAGCTCCTGAAAATTCCACTCAGACTCCAGATGGAAGGGAAGAGGAGGGGGTGAGTGTGAGACTGTTGAGTGCTTCTTTCAAAGCAATACCTAATTTGGCAAAAAAAACCATCAAGCCCAAAAGGCTCAGTGTGGCAACACAGCTGTGTTGAGATGAAAGGTCATAGGAGACGCTAGTTGATAGTTCAAAGGGGAGCATCAGTCTTCTTTGAACAGCAGAACTGAAGGGAGGAAAAAGCAGCAAGACACCCATCTGTTCTTCAGCTGTAGTTAAGGAAATTTCATTACATAAGTAATTGCCTTAAATCATTGACAACATAATAATTAATTTATTCTTTCGCATATAAAACATATTAGGAAGTATATCATACTTATTTGCTAATTGCTTATCAGAGGGTAAAAATTGTGATTCCTGCATTGAATCCTTCAGTTTAAAAAACCCTATAATTTTCTTAGTAACAGGCATGACTAGTGTAGCTTGGTTTTTATCTTGTCCTACAGGAAGACCAAACAAATCACATTGAGAATGATCTTTATGTACTTTTCTGGAAATGAAAACAGTGTAGGGCTTTTGTGACTTTTGGGTTACCCCAGTGTGTGAGAAACTTCAGGTCGGTATGATCTGGACTGTTAAATATCCTTTGCACAGGAGACATTACCAGACATTATGCTAGCTGAATAAACTACATTCAACTTCCATTACATTTCTAACAAAATGTCATTAACAGCAACTTCCAGTGAAAAAAAGACCTAGCATACTAATTGTACTTAAATATGTCAGGAAAAGAAAGTGACGATCTGCAGGAAAGGATGGTGCTTTACAAGGCCACTTTCCAGGGTTAGTTGAATGCACTGATGAAGCACATTCACAGTATGGGGTCTCTTCTAGATGGGATTGCTGTCCCTTGGAAAGAAAAACAACATGTCCCTGCTTCTGCTGTGACTTTTAAGTATGCCTTAGGCCCTATTAAATATTCCTATTTGAGTATAACTGTGAAAACTATTCTCACCTCAGATGCTTCCATGGCCCTCATATTTAGTACAGAGATCTGCAGGTAAAAATGAGATGAGCTCCAACCACTCATACTAAAGGCTTCAAATTACTTAAACATTACACTGAAAGTATCACGTGGGAGCAGCCCTCACAACATAACCTCCAGAAAGAAGGTTGTTTGCTTAATTAGGACCTACATGGATGCTACAAACTGAAGGATGCAATTAACTTGTCTAGTTTCTCTCACCCTGCATAATTTGTTGCTTTCATATTAAAATGTCTTATGCATTTCAGCTAGTGGCAGAAAAAACTAGAATCATAGAATCATTTAGATTGTAAAAGACCTTTAAGATCATCAAATAAAACTAATACTGCCAAGTCCATTGCTAATCCATGTCCCTAAGTGCTATATCTACAGGTCTATAAGGTACCTCCAGGGATGGTGTTTCCACACTGTTATAGTCCCTGACAACCCTTTCCATGAAGGATTTCTTCCTAATATCCAATCTAAACCTCCTCTTGTGGCTATTTCCTCTTGTCCCATCACTTATTATTTGGGAGAAGCCACTTTGCAATAAGGTCCCCTCCTGAGCCTCCTTTTCTCCAGGCTAGATTCTCCGGGGGGATGCTGTGGGAGATGGTGTCAAACTTTTACTGAAGTCCAAGTAGACACATCCACAGCCTTTCCCTCATCCACTATGAGGGTCACCTTGCTATAGAAGGAGATCAGGTTGGTCAAACAGGACCTACTTTCACAAACCCATACCTCAGGAAACAAAGATGTTCCATAGAGTAGTTCCACGGCCAGCTTATTCACCTCGGAATCTTCTTGGGAAAAAACCTGTCTTCTGGGGAAAAAGTATCTTCTGGAAAGAAAGAATCAAGGCAAAACGTTCTCCCTCAGCCAAGATGATGCCTATTATCCCTTTTGAAATGAGAACACCCTTTTTTTAATCCCTGTTGATAGGAAAACATAGCCGGTGGTGAAAGAAGAATCCCTTTTCAGGGACCTATAGATAAATTTGTGATGCTGGTGGATTTAATTATTTAATACAAGACTGGTGGACTTTTTTCTTCAGAAGTCTCCTAAAGCATCCTGGGCTAAAGATGGCTTTCAGGGGTCATGTGGACTGCACCAACAAAGACAGAGAGGGCTGTGAATGAGGCAAAATGTGAGGTGTTGGGTAGAGAGGACCAACACTTCCATGACAGCATCACTGAAATACTCCCACAGCCAAGTGCAAGCTCAGAGCAAGCTTCAGGATAAGGATGAAGCACAGAACAATGCACAGTTGAGTAAGCATTCTCTGGGACAATAGTGAAGATCTACTAGGAAGCGGGAAAGATTGTGAATACATGGAATGTACACAGCTGAAATAAATTGAACAAGTTATGAGATACACCAGGACCAAATGATCCCAATCGGCTCACTGGATTACTTTGAATTCTTAGTGCAGTCATTTTTATCTCATCTCACTAAGTTTAAATTACCAGACTAGTCCTCTTGGCTGTTTTTTGATGGAGCCAATATTTACTCTGAGGCATTCTGAAGTATTGGTGGCTCTATTTTCAGTTCTTTGTGGCTCAGACAGAACACCTCCTGTATGGGCAAGTTAAATTTCTGATTAAAAAAAGTCTTCTCAGTCCCAGGAAGGCGATTAAATCTTAAAACTCTCATAAAACTACATGTGAGTTACACCCCAGTCACTCTGATTTTCCCAAATGAGCCAGATTTGAGCATTATAACAATAGCAGTCTTTCAGCTGACAGCATTTTATTCCCAAAAAATCTTGAGAAATCTGATTATATGCAAAATTGTGCACTTTAGCCATGCATTTTAAATATCTGAAGTGTTTCAAGTGTTTAATATAAGTTAATCCAACTTAAAATAAAAAAACATAGCTATAAACAACTTTCAAACTATAATGGCGCCAATGAGCAGTGAATTCTGAACAAACCTTCTAGTCAGCAATTTTGGAATCACTTTGTTCCTCATAGCATTACTTTAATATCCTGGGAAGACTGCTGCCAGTAGAGTGCGCCCTCTTTCCAGTCAAGCTGCGTGAAGATGGCTCCACCAAAGTTCCAGCTGTGTATATTTGCCTTTAGAAAGGCATCCAAGCAGAAATGTGAGAGAAATGGTAATAAAATATGAAAATTAAAAATCCCCTGGTATAAGTTCACAACTATGCTGGTTTATATGGAACCTTCATTTAATTCAACAATTAAAAAGTATATGAATTTTTGGATGATAAACTATGTGTGAGATACACCAGACCATAAATTTTACATCAGGTTAATTCAGCTCTGAAAAGTAGTGTGGGATGCTATTGGCATAAACAATAGAGTACACGTAACATATTGAAAAATCAGATGTTAGCCAGATGTTAACTTTCCGTGAGCACTGTGCTGATTTTTTTTTTTTTAAATACATTGCTAAGATTTATATAAAAATAGATTTTGATTTTGTAGGTTCTATTTCTGGAAACAAAGCACAAACAAAAAGTTTCCAAGCTGGTTGGCTGATTTGGGGTGGGTATTTAATTACCCTCATGCTGCTGGACTCAAAGTCTTTTGTTTCCACTACTCAGAACTTCAGGCTCCTTATCAAAACAAGGATTTGGGCATCATCCCAGTCGGAAAAGATTGACTTGCTTTTGTTGTTTGGTTGGTTGTTTGTTTTGTTTAAAATATTTGTGCTCCTTCTTGTGCTCTGATATTTGTGCTCTGATTCAGGACTCCCAGAACACCACGCACTGAGAGTTGTGTCTGATTGATGGCTTGGTTTCATAAATGTGCCCTGGCAGTCTAATATTTGATAATGGCTCTGCTACACTACAGGACATATGAAGGCTTAAATAGTGGCTGCTCAATAGAGCCTTCAGTCTTTCAGTGTCTCAGTTCAGATATAAAAGAGCATCGGAAAATAGGTTTAAAGCAGTCAGAGGCCATCCATTTCATACCATTGCAGGAATGTCCTTCTTGCCGCCCGCTGCTGCCAGGACAATGTATTCCCAGCAACTGCTCCCATTTGCATGTCTGGTGTCTTGATGGCCCATAGGAACTTGTCAAGGGCAGAGAAGATAGATATTTGTCACTGAACAAATACAATGTGGTTTTTGCTTCACAGAGGTCACCACTGAGAATAGAATAGTTGTTTTTATGTGACAATAAGAAGATGAGCACAGTATCTCTTTGTTTCACCTCTTATTTGTTAAGGATGGCCTTATGGTGGAGAAGGGAGGACATCAGCAGGTAGAGCTGCTGCTGGATATTTGTTTAGGCTGCTTCTGACCAGAACGGGCTGGATCCACAGCCGCTGTGGCTAATAAAGGAAGAGATTCTTTGGCCTCAGTGGCACTCCATGAGTATGGATCCCACCTTGTGGCTATTCTAGATTCCTCAAGTCAAAACAGGCAGGCCTTGCTGGATAATTTTGTTGTGAGGTGTGGGGAAGGAATGTCTTTAACAGTTCAGCTCAAATACTGCTATACTGTGATGTGGGATTTGTCACTACTGCCTGAGGTAAAACTGTAATAAAGTGTAATAAAGGCTGTACACCTTGATCTAATCAAAAGCTCAATGTGCAAATACCTTCCAAGGGTGGTAACATTTCCAGGTGATTTCAACACTTTTACAAAACACCCCAGAGCTTGAAAAGCTTAACTCCTACTACACTCAACTCCTGTCCCCAACAACCGCCCCAGCTGATGGCTTAGCACTTACTGTGTCTGTCATGATAAAGAACACTTGCCTTACTTTAAGGAGTAGAAGTCTTCCTGTAAAGGCAGTGGAGTACGACAGGAAGAACTTAGTAGCTTGATTTTTGTGGATTTTTTAGTAGAGCTTTATCTTCAGTGATTTCTTTTCTTATTATAATTCTCCTCATAACTATTTTCCCCCCGCTTCAAAATCAAACTTTCAGTTGTGAAGGTGATGTGGGTGGCTGATTAAATAGTCTATTTTTACAAAGATTTTAGGAATAAATCTTGCATCCTTATCTTTCAGGTATCAGAGAGAAACCCCCAAAAGACAGAAGAACATAAAGAAGAAAATGTACATCTTAAATGCATCAGCAAGAAAATCATTGAACCACCAGCTCACTAATAAAAGCAATACTTTATTATTATTCAGTAAGAACCAAAAATCCTGCTGTAAATCTGCAGACCTTGGTCTGCATCTCTTAGCATGGATCAGAGACGATACACATACTATTTACAGGAATTAAGGATGAAAGGATCAAGTTTCACTTCACTTTTATCCCTTACTTATTTTTAAATGATCATGCATCTCAAATAGACTTATACAGGTCTTAAATTATGTGCAAACTATCCATCCAAATAATTTGCTCATTAAGCGCAAGTGTATTTCCAAATAAGGAATAAATTTCATCCTGAATATCAGTTTTACTAAGAGTGTTGTTAAACAACGGAAGAATGTAAACATGGTTAAAGTGCCAACACACGCCAACGATGTAGAGGAGAATTTGGATACCGAACCACAACTCAGAATAAAGACAGTCAAATTCTAACCTGGGATTAAGATACACACATTGTAACTGGCCTCCAGCCAGTGTTAGCCATTCCTGCTTTCCTGCAAGTTTAGTCATTTGTGCCTGCACTTACTCATGGCCACAGTTTGACAGAGCTGATATAACAGAGACTCAGTGGGACAATTTACATGAACAAATATTATTCTGCCAGGGAATAGCTTGTTCAGAAATTAGAGAAAAGGCAAAAAGGAAGCAAACATTGCCCTTTAAGTCAGAGATATATACAAATGCTCTGGGTTAGTTGGTAACACGTTCTGCTGAAAGTTTCTTGGTAATGATTAAAGAGGAAAATAGACAATTTATAGTGCTGATGAACACATAAAAAAACATTATATGCATTAAGATTTTTTGTAAGCTCTTACAGAAACATCCCTCATGTTACATGTTTACATTAGTGGATATTTTAATTACCCAGTTCCCAACTAGACATGAAGAACAGACTGTCCATCCAACTCCTGAAGGGTACAGGTAATAATCTGATACAATAGATGAAGAGAGCAATTGGAAGAGATGGTGTTGCAGATAAAATTCTGATAGAGAGCAAAAAGTCCCTCTCTCAAAGTAGAAGGTAACAGATGTGAGAATGGCCATTGAATGACAAAGTTTATTATCTAATCATTACAGTAGGAGAAATGAAAGAAAAGCCAGATTTACAGATTTTGGAAAAGCAGACACCATTAAACTCAGAGGATTTATTCATAACATCTTCTGTCATTGCTAAAGGAAAAAGTTGAAAGGGAACAAGAATATTAATTGATCATTATTAAGGGCATGAGCTAATTATCCAATTGTGGAGAGGGGATAGAAAATATAGTATAAGGTAATTTTGACAAAATAATTAACTGTCATGGATTTCAGATATAAGACAGAAACAAAAAGAAAGGCTGAACTATGGGGCATTAATACAGAGGTATAGTACAACTGCTTGGAAAGGCAATTAATAGAATTAGATGCAATTAATACAAGGCACACGGGGAAAAAAGTACATTCTTAGTTAAAAGGAAGACTAAGATAATGATTTTCACTAAGATAATCTTCATTAAAAGGGCACTATTGAGTGAGGTAGCGTAATTAATATGCGGCAGAAAAGAAAGATATCATCTTTGAGTATTTAATATGTTTGATTCATCTGGTTCTGATTACTTCATCCCATGATACACAAAAAGGTTGGATAATAATTCTCAGCACTGTTAACATTTATTTTTAGTTATTGAAGGAGAAATGTGATATTTAGCAGCATACAAGAAGCTTGTCTGTTGTGGTGGGTTGACCTTGGCTGGATGTCAGGTGCCCACCAAGCTGCTCTATCACTCCCATTTGCAGGAGAGACAATAAGATAGAAAATGACTCCTAGGTTGAGATAAGGCAAAAGTGAAAGTCTGTGCACACACAAGTGAAGATAAAAATAATGAGGTTTACTCTTTGTTTCCCATTAACAAACAATGTTCAGCTTCTTCCCCGGAAGCAGGACTTCAGCACACGTAGCAGTTGCTCAGAAGGCAACCCTTGTAAATAACAAACACACCCACCCCTTCCTCTTTCCTTCCTTAGCTTTTATATCTGAGCTAATGTTTTATGGTATGGAATATCCCTTTGGTTAACTGGGGTCAGCTGGCCTACTTGTGCCCCTTCCAGGATCTTGTCCTCTATGGGGTAGGGAGAAGGAATGTTAAGAGACAGTGCTGATGCTGTGCCAGCCCTGCTCAGCAGTAACCAAAACTCTGGTGTGTTATCACCACCTTTCTACCTCCTAATGCAGTTCACGGCACTGTGAGGGCTGGTGTGGGGAAATGAACTCCATCTCAGCCAGACCCAATACATCTTTAAAAATGAAAAAGGAAGAAAGAGAGAATCTAAAATCCAGTAGCTAAACTTCAGCTAACCTGAAAAAATGCCAGTCATGATCCAGCAAACTGTTTGTAACTCTCTAGGAAATAAAAACCAACAAAACTAACCAAAACCCAAACAAACAAACAAACAACCCCCCAAAAAACCCCAACCCAACCCAAACCAACAAAAAACCCCCAACAACCCCCCCACTCAAC
>VWZG01006230.1:114271-131342 GCA_013396735.1 Grallaria varia
ACAAAAAAAAAAGGAAAAAAAAGAGGAGACACATTGCAATCAGCATTAATTAATCCACCATCAGACCAGGTAATTACAGCCTAGATTAAACTATTGGAGGGTGAGTGGAAAGCCATTCCCTGAGAGCAACTGTAAATGATTAACTGTAAGAATGGAGGACTGCATTGAGTAAAATCCTGCAGAGGTCTCAGCTGCATCCAGATATCTTTAATATCATCACTAGTGGTCTGGAGCTTAAGACATGATCACTTTGAGAACAGTACCAGTCATTGTGAAGATTAGAGTTCAATCCTATCCTTAAAAGTTGGAGATAAAGCTCTGAGAAGTCACAGTCCAGAAAAATTAACTGGACAAGAAACAATTTTTTTTCTGTTACATGGAAAAAGAGAAGGGAAATTTTTTTTTAAAGTAGGAAATTGAATAAAAATTTAAAATATTAAGGAAATGTAAATACCACCCTAAGATCAAACATGAACAGCACGCAGATCAGACCCTCTGCTCTGCTCAGGACTGATAAGATGTCCATTAAAGAGCTGAGTTCAGTCTGGGGCACTGTACTTCAAGAAAAACATGGACCCACTGGACAAAATTCACAGGAACATAGTGAAAGAGTAAAGGAAAGATTGGCTCCAGAGTGATGGGACATTGAGTAAGGAAGAGTGAGTTAAAATAAATAAATAAATAAATCCACTGCTAAGTCTAGCGAAACCCTGGAAGGGATCTCTTGAAGATGTAGGGAAATCTTATTTCTAGGTCTTACTCTTTCATCGCTTGTGTGTTTTTTTCAAACACTTGTCAAAAGAGACATAGATACAGCTGTAGCACCAGCTGACCCTTTGAGATCTCTCCCAACCCTCTTTCCATGTTTCTAAGTTTTCAGCCCTATATTCTATACTGGTTCTATAACCCTTTCCTATAATTAGAAAGTAGCCATCTATTAGAAAGTAGCAAGTATCATATTACTTTCATTAATTTTAATCACTATGCTTCCTCTCTCTTTCTCATTTTGCAAGTGTGATCAGGTTTCAAAAAAAAAATCCTCTGTTAAAAAATTTCAAGCTATATTTCATGTGAATTCTTTTCTTTAGCACTACAGACACCATGTGGTGCTGCTGATAACTACACAGCCTCCGACAGCACTTTGCTCTTAGGAAAACCTTACAGCAGGATTAGAAGTGGTGAAGATGTGCAGGTATATTTTATGTACAACTCTGCATGTTAGGAAGGAGAATTCTTCCAGGAACCATGTAAGACTGGAAAGAGAATGAAAGATAGGAATAATTGTGTTTGCTAAGAGAGTTAAATCCATACAACTTGAGGTTACTCTAACTTTCATTAGTTGATGTGGTGGGTCTGGCTGAGCCAGAATTTGTTTCCCCATAGGAACCCTCACAGTGCTGTGCTCTGCATTGGTGTCGATAACACACCCATATTTTGGCTACCACTGAGCTCAGCACTCACTGTTCAGTCAAGGGCAAGACCCTGGGAGGGGACACAAATAGGCCAGCTGACCTGCACTGACCAAAGGGATATTCCATACCATACGACATCAACCCAGATATAAAAGCTGGGGCAAGAAGGAGGAGGGGGGGCACTCATTGTCTCCGATGGCTGCCTGCTAACATCTAACACGCGTAGGTGCCCTGCTTAGAGACATGGGCAACCATCACTGTGCATGGGAAGTAGAGATTAGTTGCTGCTTCTGCTTTGCGCGTGTGCACCCTGCTTTTGCTTTTGCTTTCTGTATAAATATACACTGCCTTATCGCAACCCACGATTTGTGCTGGTTTTTTTGTTTCCACCCTTTTTCTCTCCCCTGTCCAGCTGGGAAGGGGAGTGATAGAGCGGCTGGGTGGGCACCTGGCATTCAGCCAAGGTGAACCCACCACAGTTGACTGGCCTGTGAAAGGGCTGCAATGATGGCTTCACCTTCTGAAAGGTTCAGTCAGACCTTTCACAACGTGCTTTATTCTCTGGCATTTAAACTCTAAAACCAGTAGAGTATCATGCACACCATTTCCTTAAATCATTTTCTTCCTTAGCCAAAGTAACTGACTTTACAGATCCTAGAGAATGAAGAGGCCATAACAGTGCCAGGCATTTGGTCTCTTATACACAATCCCATGTAGGATGTCTTAGTTTTCAACAAATGAAGCATTATCAGCTAGTTCAACAACTACTTCATTCTTCCTAGTAAAAAAAATATGAATACTGTGGTGTTACTGCAAAAATACTGTTTTGAGTATCACACAGTTCCTCACCTTTTCCATTCATTCATACGATGTTCATATGGAGTGAAGACTGAAAAAGACTTGAAGTTGTATAATTTTAATATATCAGTTTTTGGTTTTTTATTAAACAAACAATTATTGTTACTGGTGTATCCATAAAAGATTTAAAAGTGCACCACTACCCTTGTTTTGTAAAGAACAAAGTCACAAAGGAAAGCTATGCATTTTTACAACACAAGAGTAACCCACAGTTTTCATTACTGTAGGTGCTTATAACTGTATGTTTTTATCTTCATGCTGTACAACATCTAGAACTTCAATACATTAGTTAAAATCTGGAATAGCTCCCGTGATTTGTGCTAAATTACTTGTGCCTGCAGATAAACAGGAAAATATTCCAGACTATGATTTCTGCTGTAACAGGTTATTTTTTGACTCCCTGTGATTTTCACTAGTCCATTACCTGTGAGATTGATGTTTTGTGCTTTATTTTTTCTAATATTCATCACATACAAAGGAAAAGCATATGCTTTGTTCTCATTTATCATAATTTTATATGATGAAAAGGAGAAAAAGTACAAAATTTATATGAAAAACAGAAAACCAAACATTAATAGAGACCTTTATGTACGTGTGACAGTTTTTTCTTCTTGAAGATAGGCAAACAGACTGGTTACCTTTGAAGGTACATTAAGGTACCAGCAGTTACAGCTGCAAAACATTGTATTTTTTAAAAACACCAGTCTTAGAGTACATGCATCCCACCAGCAACTGTGATAGTGGAAAAGTTGTGCAAATTAAAGCACAGCAGTTTGGACACCAGTTCCATTAAAGTCTCTTAATGCTCGGAGGAAAATATCTCTTCTAGGAAGTACCTACTAGCCCAGTTGCTTCAAATCTGGCCTTTGTGAGTTTGCTGCCTCGGAAAATACGGGGACAGAAGTTCTTGAGGACAAATTCCTTTGAATATATTATCTTGTTAATCAAAAGGTCTCATCATCCATGTTGATCATCATTAGAAGCTGAAGAGGGCCTCTGCAATAGCGTTCAAGGGCACATCACAAGCCTGCCTGCATAGCTCAAAAGGCAAGATTGCTTCAAAATCACACACAGGCAGCAGGAGCTGTATCCAAACTCCTTTCAGCAGAGCTTCCCTCCTCAAGACCCACTCCTACTCCTTTCTTCCTCCTGCAACAGGGGCTTCAGAGATTTTTCTGAAGTGTTATAGTAGTCTGATATGAATGGAGGGCTCTGAACTCCATAGCCTAGAGAGACCTCTTGTGCCCTGTTACTAAAGAATTCAAGATATTTGGTCTGGCAGAGCAAGGCCACTAAAGGGAAAACAGCTCATTTGCATTAAATTCAGACTAATTAGAGAGCCTTGGGTAGCTAATCCATCAAACCATTAGCTAGTTTTCAGTTTGCACATCTCTGTGATCTTGTTCACATGAGCCACATGAGCGCTGGTGCCAGCAGAGGGAAGGAGGACAGATCATAAACTTATAGAACTGTTTAGGTTGAAAAAGACCTCTAAGGTCATTGAGTCCAATGGTCTAACCCAGCACTTCCAAGTCCACCACTAAAACTATGTCCCTGAATGCCACATCGACACATCTTTTAAACATCTCCATGGATGGTGACTCAGCCACTCCCTTGGGCAGTCTATTCCAGTGCTTGACAACCCTTTTCAGTGATGAAATATTTTCTAAGATCCAATCTAAAACTCTTCTGGAGCAGCTAGATGCCATTTCCTCTTGTCCTACTGCTTATTACTTGAGATAAGAGACAGACTGCCACCTAATACAACCTCCTTTCAGGAAATTATAGAGAGCAGTAAGATCTCCCTTCTGGGCAAAGAGCAGGTTTACACTGGACAAAAATTACTGTGGAATCTATACACCAACACCCATAGCCAATACTGTATGGTAGACCATTACACTGATCACGTGCAGTTGTTTTTCCTGTGTGACTCAGTCTCATTCCAAAAACTTCTGAACTGGTAACTGATCTCAACCAAATCTAAAGGAATAGCAGCTATTCCAGACAGTTCCCTGAAACACCAGAGAAAGCACCTGGAGGACAAAGACTTAAATTAGTGCCTTCATGAAGGCAATTACCCCAGAAGAGCCATTCAACATAGCCTGTTCTGTATGTGTCAAGGACTACTTTGCTTCTTGCCTGATAAAAAATGTGGAGGCAGAGTTATTGTGGTGTTGGAAGTGGGATGGCATGGACAGAGATTATAAAGTGAACAGACCACCTTTTCATAGTAATGGGGTTGATCCACACCAGCTCAAGATCAACAGTACATGGCCTCTCAGTGTTGCCTAAAATGTGGACAAAAACTTTCGAGGCAATTTTATTGAGGTAAAGCAGAGGAGTTCTTTACTGAAAAGTATAATGACGCGTGCTCAGCATGGAGGTGATTCCTATTTTTATAACACTACTTAATTATCATAACTAAAGATTACATCCAACCCAGAGACCATCCACCCTCGTACCATCTTGGTGCCACCCTAAGAACCTCCCTCGGGTCTGCCCCTTGGCACGCCTTCCTAGAATTGAGTAGGGGGTCTCAGGACCCNGTGCTAACAACAGAAAAGCCTAAAGCCAAAATTTAAGAAATAAAGTAACTTGAAAAAGAAACGTAACTTGAACCAAAATACTTCACCAGAGAAAAAAAATGTAAGAATTAAATATTACTTTTCAAATAAATTTGTAGTTCATTCTAAGGAAAAGTAATTCAGAATCACGGAATGATCGACCAGTTTTGCTTGGAAGATACCTTAAAGATCATCTAGCTCCAACCCCTGCCATGGGAAGGGACACCTTTCATTAGACCAGGTTGCTCAGAGCCCCATCCAACCTGGCTTTGAACGCTTCCAGGCATGGGGCATCCACAACTTCTCCGGGGAACCTGTTCCAGTGCCTCACCACCCTCACAGTAAAGAATTTTTCCTAAAATCCAACCTAAACCTACCTTCTTTCAGTCTCAGGCCATTCGCCCTTGTCCTATTGCTACATGCCCCTGTGTAAAGTCCCTCTCCAGCTTTCTTGTAGGCTCCCTAGGTACTGGAAGGCTGCTATAAAATATCCCCAGAGTCTTCTCTTCTTCAGGCTGAACAGCCCCAACTCTCTCAGCCTGTCTGCACAGGAGAGGTGTTCCAGCCCAGTCCAGTGTGGCCCTCCTCTGGACTCATTCCAACAGGTCCACATCTTTCGTGTGTTGAGGGCCCCAGAGCTGGATCCAGCACTCCAGCTGGGGTCTCACAAGAGCAGAGTAGAGGGCCAGAATCACCTCCCCGACCTGCTGGCCACATCTCTTTCAATGCAGCCCAACATGCGCACACTGCAGAGTCATATTGAGCTTTTCATCCACAGACACACCCAAGTCTTTCTCCTCTCAATCCATTCTCCTTCCAGCCTGTAATTGTGCTTGGGATTGCCATGGCTCAGGTGCAGGACCTTGCATGTGGCCTGGTCGAACCTCATGAGGTTCTCACAGGCCCACCTCTCAAGCCTGTCAAGGTCCCTCTGGATTGCATTCCTTCCCTCCAGTGTGTCGACCAAACTGCTCAGCTTCATGTAGGTGGTGAACGTGCTGAGGAGACACTCAATTCCACTGTCCGTGTCACCAACAAAGATGTTTAAAAGTTCTTGTCCCAACACTGACCCTTGAGCAGCAGCACTCATCACTGGTCTCCACTTGGACATTGAGCTGTTGACCTCAATTCTGAGTGTGGCCATCCAGTGGCTTTTTATCCACCAAGTGGTCCATCCATCATATCCATGTCTCTCCAGTTTAGAGACAAGGATGTCATGTGGGACAGTGTCAGATGCTTTGCACAAGTCCAGGTCTATGATGCCTGCTGCCTTTCCCCCATCCACCACTGCTGTAACCCCATCATAGAAAGCTAGCAAATTTATCAGGAGTGATTTGAATCGAGTGAAGCTGTGTTGGCTGTCGCCAACCACCTGATTATTTTCCATGTCCCTTTCATGAGTCCAGCTGGAGCCCAGTCTGCAGACATGATATGCTCCCCCCGTTCTCTTCTCCAGCGTGTTGGAAATCCTTGCTCTCCTAGGTGACCCCAGGTGACCCTCAGGTGACACAGAAGCATCCTAATTCTCTGCACTGTCACTCCTAAATCTCTCTTGGATATCCCATCTCTCTGGCACTTCATGTCCTGATCCTCATGCCCAGACATCTCAGCTGCTGCCTCTCAAGCAACTCATGCAGAGAGGAGCATGGCTGCTGTTCAGAGAACAGCAGCAACTGAGAGGTCTTAAGATGCATTTACTGAAGATGGAAACTTTGGATTTTCTCAAGCCAAATTCTTTTGTACTTGTCACACTCAACATCTTTTACATTTTAAAATTTAAATGCTTTAAAAAAATATTAGCTTTAAAAATTATTAGCTGAATGGTAGGGACAGATTCTCTGTGAATAGGTTGGGAAAAAAACAACAGTTTTCATTTTATTTAGAGCAGAAATTTAAAAATACCACTCAAAAATACTTTTCTCATTTTCTCAATTATAACAGCTGGAAATTGGTTGTAATGACCCATGGTATTCAAATGATATTTGATTTCTTTCTCTGAAATATCAGATACTTAAGCCATAGTAGTTCTGTTATGCAGATACAGGGTGCTGCTGCCGTGGTGGGTGCAGGCTGAGAACACTAGATGGTCCCTGTGATCCAGTGTTACACTGCAGAGTGCTTCATAGTTCTCTCAGCAAGTCCTTGCAGCTAAGAGAAAAAACAACAATGTTGGCTATCGGAAGTTACCACCCAGAACCACATCAAGAACTGCAAAACTAACCATGATGGTTTTCTCAGACTTTATAACTAGGGAGCAACGTGGCACTCTCAGTCTTCCAAACAGAGCAGCACAGTCCTTCGGAAAGTTCCTCAAAAACAACTGGCCAGAAGTTTTTCTCTGAATCTGGATACACCCTGTAATACAGAGTGGTAGTTAGACTGAAAAAGACTGGACGAAAAAAAGAATATAAAAATAAAATAGAGAGGTTTTGAAAGTAATGGTATGTTGGGTTTTTTCCCCCTCCCAGATCAGTAAGTTTGAGGCTGTGTTGTGCAGAGTAAGGGTTTAATGAAAAAAGCAGTAGTTCCCCATCTTATTTTCAGAATTAAAACTGTGGAATTCATAAAGAATCATTTGACCATAATTTATTGTGCAAATAGTCTTTGGGCCATGTTTTCAAGTCAGATTTATTTACAGAGATCTCACTCAAGGTTTAGAACACTTTTTTTCCTGATAACACCATTTTTTTGCCAAGTAAGAAGTTAGAAAAGATTGTTATTTTTCAACGCTATAGTCCTTGTAGTAATTAGATATATTTTCTATTCAAACCCTTGTTTGACCTCAGTTGTACTGTGTTGAAGACACTTTAAGCATCTTTAAAGGGTTAATGAGGAATAGGTATCCTAAGTCAACCCTTACTGAAATTTTCCAGATACACCAGAGTGAGTCCTGTTAAATGGGTCACCATCAAAATTAAAGGAAAAATGTCAGGCAGGAGGAGCCTGGAAAGAGGTAGAAAATCCTGCTGCCTTGTTACTGTGAGAGCAAGGGAGCCATAAGCTGCAAATCATACAAGGATTCAGCTGATGTTATCAATTAAAAAGAAAAGGTTGGTTGTGAAAACAAGTTCCCCCCTTAGCTTGCTTGGGAGTGAGGGGAGTCAGAATATGTAGGGAAATACTTTTATTTCCGTGTGGTGTAAGCAGCAAACCTCTGGGAAGATTGTGAACACTGCTTTCAGTTCCTGCAGCCTGTCCCTCCCCTGTTTTCCTACATCCCTGTCTGCCACATCCCTCCTGCTGGAAACCAGCCCCCCACACCATGGACACTCTGCTGCTCCTCTGCCTGAAAGGGAGGAGGGCTGGGCACCAGCCCCAAGAGCTGGCTCCAGAATTTTGGATTTGCTCCAGTGCAGGCTGTGGCCAGCGTGGATGAATTTGATGTAACCACCACAGACAGAAGAAAGTTTCGCCTGGAAAGAGCCACGCCATTCTGCCACGACATCCATGGCTTCACTGACAGTCAGCACAGTGATCCCAGCTGGAATACCTATGTCCACACCTCAAATAAAGGTGATGGGCACCTTGAACAGGATATGCACCAACAGCAGCTGAGATTTCCTAACAAACCAGAGGAAAGTCCCTCTGAACTTGGGGGAGAAAAAATATCTTTGGTCAGTATTATGTCACTGACTCTGGAGAACTGTAAAATAAAGGATATACCCTGCCACCATGTATGACCTATGGTCACAAATAGCTCAGTCACAAATACAACTTAAATCTGAGAAATCTTCAGGTGGCAATTTTTTAATATTACATACAGTATTTTGTACATTACAACCCTAAAACTGCTACCTATTTCTTTGTCAGCCCATGTCATTCTTTTTCTGTTTATTTCCTGTCACTATCTGAAACCTTCTTCAGCATGAGACCTCTCTGTGCCCACTGCCTCTGCCTTCAGCCACTCATTGTTCTCCTTTGCTGATGAGCTGCCTCTCACACCTCTCTTCCCTGAATCATGCCGCCACCACCATACTCTGCTAAGGGTAATTCTTGATCCTCCAAGTGTGTTATTTTTCTGTTGGGTTCTCGCACCTGCCTTACCCTTGTCCTGATTGCTCTGGCATTGAACACCTCTGATTACTTATCACCATCCAGAAAGCACATCTTGCTTGAGCATGCATGGGTTGTCTGCGCTGCATGTTGGCCAGGAGCTTAGCAAACCATGGGGAAGACCCTTAGAAACTGCATATCTCTGGTCCAGTACAGAAATTTCAGGTGAGGAGCAGAATAATGAACTACAGAATAATGAACTCAGGTGGTGCATAAGATTTCCGAAAGAACATGTGAGCCAGACAAGGTCAAGCAACCACCATTAGTATTTATTATAGTTGTCAGGTATTCACATACTCAAATCAAGTCTTTATTCATTAAATCTACATTTGGTACATGAATGCATCACTACCTGCAGCTCTTTAGGACATACAAACACTACTGTGAAAATACACTTTCTCACACATGATGCCTAGGAAAACATAGGTGCTTTTATGTGTACCTACAGATTTTTTTTTCCTCTGCCAGGGAAATTGCTAGTGTCATTAATAACAAACCCAGCATTTCTAGGCTAAATTTTAGAAGTTTCATTCACATACAGTAGAGCATGTGTAGACTCAAAACAAACATCTTCCAGAGGTGTCCAGCTCTTTTTCTCTCATACAAGCACACACCATACACACACAAACATATGCCAACACACTTGGTATAAAATTTGGACAGACACATTTGGGCATAAAGGCTTCCCATTTAATCAGACATGACCTCAAACTTTTCTGTATGTAACTATTATGTTCTGACTGTTGTTTCTTCCAACCCAGGTGGCTGCTGGACCCTCATCACCTGGTTATGTGAAATGGAGGGTACCTAAAAGACTGGCTGACTCATTCAAGGAGTGGCTCAGGAATCACAGGAAAGGAAGCAACATTCAGAGGCTTGGAGGATTTAGTTGTAGGAAAAGAGGCAGAGGTGGAGTGGCAGTATGAAAACCAGACCAGATGCATCCCTTCCCAGGAAGTACCTGCCATGAGAGGAAGGGGTGACAGACAGTCTGACCACAGGCAGCACCATGTCTGCCAGAAAAATGTTCAGCAGCCTCCAACTTACCTTGCAACAGGAGCAGCAGACTGCAAATGGGTTCAGAGGGACCAGGAAAGAAGAGTGCCACGGACCAGGACTTGCCACAGGCTTCATAACCTGAGCTTAGATGTTGCCTCCAGGTGTACATTCCCAGGACATTACAGACACTAGTCCCCAGGAGACACATACCTGCATCTCTGTATTGCATTGTGCTGGTTTCATTAACATGTTCTTTTTGCCAGCTCTCATTATTTCATTTGAAGATGAATGTGTGGATGTTCAACAGAAATCTGTTGAATGCTGAAAGGCCTCATGTTTGTAATACCATAATAATTGCAGAATGTTATGCAGCATCTGAGAGGACCCAGTACACTATACCATTCTGCTGGTCCTACCAGCTGAACTGTCTCAATATTATGTGGTATTAAATAAATGTGTGTTATCAAGAAATAAACAAAAAAATTAGTCTAAAAATCAGCTGATGGGTTCACATTGAAAGTCAGAAAAAGTTTCATGATACTTAAAATAATTACAAATAAAATACTATTTTCTGATTTGTGACAAAGACTCAACACAAAAATTATTTGGATAATAATGTTTGTATTTTTCAGCAACATGCTAGAAATATCAAAATGCTTTTTGATATGAAATGTGTCCCTATTTTTATAGGTTAAGAAAATTAAGGCACAGAAAATGTTGATGCTCTTTCCTTGAATCTAGACTCACATGCTGTTTTTCAATTATGACTTGCCCCAAGGCTCATACCAATAACAAAGCACAGGTCTTCACACTGTAGCTGTATTTGTAACTCAGACGCCTGCAAACTCTGGCTCATTTCACCAGTGTTACCCCTCTGTGGTTCCTTTGGCCAATTTGCCCATTCACGTTCTTTACCAGGCAGGTAAAACTGGAATGGAAGTGAGAAGGATCTTCTAAGGAATAAGCAGCTGTGATCCTGAACCATAATTAACTCACATGATCTCTCTGAATTCCTAAAGTTTGGGAAAATTATTATAAAATTAAATATAAAAACTTGAAGCAGAGCTATTATTAGAAAGTAAAAAGAAGAGTTTTAGAAAGTAGCTGTTTTCTTAGAGTGCTATTGAAGCACAAAGAAAGGTCAGAATAGCAGGGGTAATTTGGGGTTAATGAAAGCCATCAGGCTTTACAGGGAAGGAGATAAAGACCTCTGAATCTCCACCTGGTAACTTCCATTCTGGCACAGTTAGGGAAACTGATTTGCTGGTGTCTGATCATATCTGAGTTGATGTTCCCATTATCACTGGTTAAGCTCATTAACTGGATGCTTGTGAGGCCTTAGAACTGTTTTACAGTCAGGGAGAGAGATGAAGGCTCCTACAGAGATACTCTGGCTGACTTCCCAGGAGCAGCTCTGTAATATAGCTGTTCTTCCCCAATACTGGCCTCTGCATTTTTCCAGCATATTCTCTTCCCTTCCCTTTCCTTCCACCGCCTACTCTTCTTGGTCTGAGTTCTGTTATCTCTATTATGTGCTCTCTCACTCTCTTGCTTTTGTCAAGCATTTATTTAGTTACAGACTGTATTTATCGGCTGCTCAGGGAATTTCATGCAGTCCTCCCTCCCATTTCCTCATAGGAAACTAAAGTGGGTAAGACCTTTTCAAGGGCTGGAGCCATTTGGTATGGATGCCCGCTTCCCCCTTGGAAAAGGCATCACCTCTTTTGTAGGTCATTGCTCCCTGAGGTAGCTTACCCCAGATGCAAAGAGAATAAGGGATAAGGGGTGGAGGAACAACTGCAGGAGGATTTTGGAGCAAGGAGGTCACGTAATTCCACCTACTATGGCAGGAATATTTCAAGAAAATTAGATGGCCCTAAATCACAAGTTTGCTTCCATTTGAGAAACAAATCCTACTTATGTTAGACCAAAGTGGGTTCCTCATGAAGATAGCCTGTTGGTTTTACCTTTCTGTAAAAAACAAACCAGACGTAGCTAGAGGGCTAAGTGCTTCTTATTTTCATTGCCACAGGGACATCCAATAAACACAGAGAGAATTTATTGTTTTCAAGCATCTTTTCTTCCCTCTACTCACTTTTGCCCTTTTTCACAATTTCTGAGAAAATTCTGCTGTTATTTGGTATTCACTGTTTTTTTCCCAGAGCCTGATGTTATTCCCAGAGTTGTGCCGAAAGACCCCTGCATCTGATAGCATTTTATCAATTCTTTCTGTGATATTTGCCAAACCATTACATCATTCTTCCTTCATGGCACCTTCTTAAATATTTCACCAAACGTCCTGAAGAAAATAACCCCCATTCTGACAAATCTTCAGCAGACTGTAGGGCTCTGTTTTGCTTCCACACCACACCAACAAACTGCTGGCATGATCCTCTTGTCACAGATTCATGCCCCACAGTCATCCACAGTTCACTTCCACTCATACTCAGCTTTTCCAAATACAATTTCTAAGCCCCTTGAGATTCCTAGGCTCATTACATGCATTTCTCACCTCAGCATGCAGCACATACATTTTTTGGTGATGAGATTAAGACAAGAAAACAGACAGGAACAATTAGAAGTGTTCTCAGTGCAACACAACATCTACATAAAAACTGTCACAGTGATTTGTGTGTGCATATGATCAAGGCCCAGGCTGATTTCCAAGGCACCTCTCACCTTGGGTAAAGTGAACTACATTAAGTTATGTATCAAAAAATCAGCAGGGTTTATCAGTACTGGGATATGATCTGAGTTTTCCAAAACTATTGTCTGAGAGGTTAGGGATTAAGGAAGAAATTTGAAATGATGTTAAGAAAATGTTCCTGCCATACAGTCAATTTGAAACTAACTGGGGCTGAAGATGTGGGAAATCACTAGAGCTTCACTGTGATATACATTAATTTGAAGCTTTATTCCTTAAATTCTCTCCCTGCTAAATGCAGAGCTGTATGAAGAATTACTAGAGCCGAGACAGCTTTGTGAAAAGGGAGAAAAGCTCTGCTGTAGGACGTGCCTTTCTGTGTCCCTTGCCCTGGCTCTGCTCCATAGTGTGTCCACGTAGCCAGTGGGCTGAACACCAAAAAAAAAGAAAGGGGGAGGGAGGAAAAAGGAAGGATGGACAGAGGAGGAGCCCAACTAGGCAGTTACTGAGCTGCATAATTTTTCTTCACCCCATTCTAAGGACAGGGGGAAAAAACTCAGGAAAAGCTGCATGAAGCAGGACTCCTCTCGGTCATCCCCACTTCTCTCCAGGCACAGTTCCAGCAGCGGGCCAGCCACCAGCATCAGTGTGGCCATGGGCTCTGCTGAGCAATCCCAGCTCCTGGGAACGAAACAGCCTGGGAGCAGAGGAGAAAGAGGGGTATGGATATCTGGGAAAATAGCTCCAAATTCTGTCTGCTCTGGCATATTTTCTTTCCTTCTTTCCTGCCTCCCCCCGTCCAACCTTTTTGCCCTTGGAGGAATGGTGCTGGTCATACAGATCCTGCTTCTGGATTAGCTTCTCATTCACACATTTCTGTATGGGACAATGACTGCTGAGAGCCTTGTGATTTTTATGTTAATAAAAGGGAAAAAAAAGAATGATTGCATGTTGCTGTTGTGGCAAATTACTTCCACAGACACACAGCCAGCCCTCTCCTACTGCATGAAAGAAAAACGTTTGAAGAAACAGAGCACATACAGTTGTAGTTTAATCAATAGCTGCAAAAGGGAAAATGGAGGAATTCCTTTCTGCCCCTGCTTCCTCAGCCATGTACTCACTTGCAAGTGACTACAGGCTTGCAGCAGAGAGGTGTTTTCTTTGGGAAAGGTCCCAGCAGACTGACTGGATGGGCCCTTACCCTTTGAATAAATGCCAAATACAGCAGCCTAGTAAGGAGGAAATTTTTTTTTTTTAATTTTCCTGCTTTGAGCCTAAATCAACAAAGACTGGAGTAGACATCATGAAGTTAGAATTGTTGGAGTTCAGGTGGGAAGGCAGGTTTCTCTCCACTCCCCTATTCATCTGAAAGCTCTTCTTTCCTGTCAAAGTCAAAACTGTCTGCAGATGTCTGTTCCTTTTGCATTCCACAACAATTTTTCCCAGTAGAACGTGTGCAATGGAGAGCTTGCTGGAGCTCAGCAGCAGCGCACATGGCACCTGCTCCCTCTGCAACCCTCCTGCCTCTGCAGCTCACCTCAAAGCAACCCTCAGCCCTCTCTGCTGTGTCCCTCTGGCTAGGGAATGTGAAAAGCAAATACAAGTGGCTCAGAAAGCAGCAGCTGGGGAGTCTTGGAAGGAGACACTGGCCACATACTCATAATGTGCTAAATTGAAACAATTAGCAGCAAAATTATTTGTAATTTAATAATCTAGTCTGATTCTAGACATTTTCATAGCACAGGAAATGTTCTGGACCATGAATTGACCTGTTTCTGGTGCAGTCATTATTTCAGCCTTTAAGAGTTTATTTAGACTACATGGCCTTCCAGCTTCTTGCCTAGTGAATTAATTTTGGATGGACAGGAAATGACTTCATGATTCTTCAAGGTTCAAGTGTTTGCTATCGAGGATGCTGTTCTTTTTCGAACACCCTTAAATGCAGTCACCTATGGAAAAGAAACTGTTCCTTAATCTATTCCACATGGACTGGCACAAAGCAGACATGCACCCACATAATTATAGGTTGGGACACACACGTATTTATAGGACTACGCAAATACCTAAGACCTACTCTCATAAAAATTGTGTTCTCAAGTGTTTATTCTTAGTACTTTAGACAAAGGTCATTTAGACTGACAGCACATAGTTGTTGGAATATGGGCCACAATAACAGAAATAATAGTCATAGAAAATCTACAAGGTCAAGAATGGCATGTAAGCCATTTATTCTTATAATCAGGGTCAAGGGATAATATGCTCGATCATTCCTTGTCTTGAAGGAAAAATCAGTTCTTATCTTAGTTTCGTGGTATTGGACTAAGAAGTAGCCACTTCTTAGAAGGCAGGAGGAGGAGTAGGAAGCAGAGCTATTATTCTTTTTTCACAACTTTTCTGGATTCCCACTAGTTTTAGCTTCTTCCTACCAGAGAAGCTGGAGGAGAACACATTGGTCTTTTTCAGATAGGTTCAACTGCTTTATTTCCATTTCTTTTGCTTTCCATCTATTTTTATTGTTCACATAAATCCTCAAATAAAGTTCACCTAAAACCTTCGATCTTTAAAATATATTTAAATTATTTGGATGTATATTCTCCATATAGACAAAGAGAAAATTAAAGACAGCCCCATATTGAGCCCCTTTTAAAAAAAAATTGATAAAAGGGGTGAGTCTGCCTTCCTTATTATTATTTGTGACCAATTACCTGCTTTTTAAATCATGAAAGGAAAGTGGTCTGGCTGCAGAGGTTGCGCATCAGAGGATTCAGTACAAATCCTTGGCTTGGACTTAGTGGGTTCACATGAGGTACGTACCATGTTGCCTGCTCAGGAAATAAAAAGTAGTAACTCCTTAAGGCTTCTGGTAAACCAGCTACAAGAGACTGTTACAATACAGGTGCTGCATAAACATCAATCATCTCATCTTGTTGCATGAGTGAAGTGTATATGAAGGTGGGTCAAGTTAGTGAAACAGACCCCTCAACCAAAGGCAGACCAAGAAAGGTTTGGACAAGAGGAAGCTCCCCACTGTAATTGCCATGGCTCACACTGTGGTCCAGTGAGATCCAGGCAGACTAGCCAGAGTCTATTTGGAATTCCCACTCTATCATTTAGAAGAGCTGTATTTGTCATGATGAGGCTGAGGCCTGAACTCCTCTGGTCGATCTTAAATAGCTGTTTTTACTGACAGCCACATCACGTCTCTTACCTTGCATTTTTTAATTTCAGATAATTCCCTGTCATCTTTGTCCCACAGATCATTGCCTTGCTTCAGCAAAGCATTTAGGAAATATTTTCCACGTAGGTCTGTTTGCATTAGAAAAAAGTTACATCTCTAAATTAGATGTTAGTTTGGTTTTGCAGTTGGCTTTGCTTTGTAGGCACTGCAGTAACTTCTTCTATACTGAACAGTCTATAGTCTGCACTAAGCTAGCACAGAAGGCAGCCAGTTCTGGAGCTGCTTTAGGGAGCACTGATATGCACTATGAATGTATACAAAACAGGAGATGAACAATCCTCTCAAATTAAAGTTCCTTTAAAGCTGTGCAATTCAAAGCTATTGCATACAAATTCTGTTACTTTTTGAAAGGCTAAACTTACAGCACAGCATACTCAGTTATTCTGGCAGCATTTCACTTTCTACACTTCTGCCAATAGCTGAATTTAATTACTGTTGCATTTATGGAAATACTTACCAAACTGGAGGAGCTACATATGAATTTCATCAGTTTCATATAAAATGAAGCAAATGCAGAGACATTGGCCTATAGAGAGAATGCCGAGAAGTTTAAAACAGAGATTTGCAGAACTGCCTCTAAATTTCATTTCTTCCCCTCTCTGGTTCAGATGAATTTTAGCATGCCTGAAAAATGCAACTGTGGCTGGGGAAATAAACTTCTGTCTACTACAGAGAAGTCAGTGGTCCCTCCCATGTTATAAGAGATGAAGTCACTCGGGGAGCAAAAGGAGCTAAAGTTTTCAAAAGCAACAAGGGTGAACTGTACCCCCATTCTCACAGTGTCTCTGATAGTAGGTTTGTGCAAAGAGCACTAAGAGTAAGCATCTTGCTCATTCATCTTTAATACAAATACCAGCTGCATCATCTCATTTCCCCTCCCTTCAGGAGGTGGAATGGATTGTGCAGAGCTCCACAGTCATAGCCCTACCACCTAAGAGAGAGGCTCCTTGCAACTTTTTTCTGCTAAAGTAATGTTTTTGTACATTCCCTTTTGTTCTCTGCTCATCTGGCATAGCTCCACAGTGTGAAAGTATATGCCTCAGAAGTACTATATTTTGGGGGGGACATCAGTCCTTACTATTTTATAGAGCAATGAGTTACTTATTGATAGAAGACCATTGCACAGTGAAATGTATTGCAATACAGAACATCTTGGTCTGAGATCTACAGGGAAATCAATATAGAGAATGTATTTATGTTTAAACCATATAAATATGGCCTAAAAAGCATAATGCTTGCATACCTTCCCATATCTGCATCCACAGTTTGTCCTGTAGCTGAGTCATCATGGCTAGGCTTCATG
>VWZG01006232.1:831-21372 GCA_013396735.1 Grallaria varia
CATGTATATTACAGTCAATATAGAATATTTTTATGTCTAAGTAGAAATAGCAATGCAGTTATCATTCATTACTTAAAAATAAAGATACATTGGCTCCTTTATTTGAGAAAATTTAGTCTTTGTTCCATTTCTGTGGGAAAGTGTGATTACTGATACCTCACCATATCAATTGCTTTCTAACATTTAAACATAGAACTGTTGCATGCTGAAACTTTTTGTACTGAAACTTTTTGAATTATTTCTTTTGAAAAGTATCTAATATTTGTAGTTGTGTAAGGTAAGGTGTTATCTCTTCGGTGCTGAATTGTTTCTTTCTACTGTAGGCAATTGGAGAACAACAGTGAGCCAGGTCTCACACTGGGTGGGTACTTTTGTCCCCAGTGCAGAGCCAAATACTGTGAGCTTCCTGTGGAATGCAAAATCTGTGGTAAGTAGCAAGAAGAGGTGAGCAGATTAATTAGGAGTTAGTGGTAAGAGAGTTAAGGGGTAGAAAATATCAACTATACTTAGGAATTAAAAGCCAGCTCTGCTTTAACACTCCTGGGTTCCTGTGACCTGGAATGTCAACTTGATGCAAGGAACTTTCAGGATATACCTGTTACAGTAAATCTGTATCATATCTCCTGGTATAATGTTATAAACTAAAAGCCCTGAAGCAAAGCGAGGAAGAAGAGTGATCCATATGTGACTGGTAGTTTCTCAAGAATCCTCATTTAACAGACATACCAGTGTTCCAGACTTCTCAGTGCAAGGCCACAGAGATAACATGCTTTGGAGTAAAAGGACAGAAGTACCCTCCCACGTCCAGGAGTATGTGTATGAAAGATGTTCAAGTTGAACCCAAGGCCAGGCTGCACAGTGACACATAACAGGCTGTGGAGTTGTAATTGGAAGCTGTTCGGTCTTGCAAATGTTAGTGGACTGTGCAAACAATGATGCCTCCCTCTATTGCCCTAAGTAAGGGTAGGAGGGAGGATTAGCATGTTTTACAGTATTGTGAGAGGTGCTGTCCTTTTAGTTTCTACAAGCATACGATTAAAATATGGTAGGTATTACCAAGATATGTGTATTTGGCAAGAGAATGAAATAATTACAGTTTTGCGTCACTTTATCCTAGTTTAATTTCAAGTTTTTCATACCAGCATGAGTTTGGTTCCCACAAGGGAATAGTGTAACTGGAGAAATCCTATGTGTCAGCAGTGGATTCTCCACAGCTGCAGTGATCAGCTGAACAGGAGCTCTGACATTTGCACTGCAAGCGAGTGAATGATGGAGATGTTTGTGCCGGCCCATGCCTGTTCTCATGGTCTAACCTCAGGTGGCAACTCAGCCCCACACAACCACTCACTCATTCCCCTCTGGTGGGATGGAGAAGAGAATCAGAAGGGTAAAAGTGAGAAAACTGGTGGGTTGAGATAAAGCCAATTTAATAGGTACAGCAAAAGCTGTGCATGCAACCCAAGCAAAGTAATTAATTCACCACCCCTCACTGGCAGAATCTCCAGGAAAGCAGGGTTCCATCATGTGTAACAGTGACTGGAGAAGAGAAACACAATCACTCTTAACATTGTCTTCTTTCCACCTTCAACAAGCTTTATAGGCTGAGCATGATGCTATATGGTGTGGGATATCCCTTCTATTGGGGAACTGATGGCTGTCCTGGCTGTGTCCTCTCCCAACTCTGTGCATCCCCAAGCCTACTGACTGGTGGGGTGAGAAGCAAAAAGGGCCTTGACTCTGTGTAAGCACCGATTAGCAGTAAAGAAAACACCCCTGCGTTATCAACACTGTTCCCAGCACAAATCCAAAACACAGCTGTGTACTTGTTAGTGTGAAGAAAAGTAACTGTTAAAACCGGCAGACCTGTGTTAGCTGAAACAGGGCTATAGCATGGTTTTGGCAGGATTACAGCCGGCTGCAGTAGAGCTTTGTAACTGGGCATCATTTTAACTGGTGGTGTGATACAGCAGAACCATCATTGCCAAAAAGTAGCTTCTTAACCTCACTACTGTGCATTGTAAATGTTCTTCTAAAGACAGAGTTAAACTTTTTACGTAGAAATTTGAGCAATTTTCTTGTCCTTTATATTTGGATTTAATTCTAGAAATGATTATGGGTTTGGCTTATAGAAGCTACCAGAACAAGTAATTCTAACTTTTTTAATTCCTAAATGCTCTGAACTACTGAGTAATTCAATGTTTTTTTTCTTCTGACTTTATTTTATACAGAAAAGCTTTTCAGTAAGTCCTTGCTTGTAGTAATTTTGATATCTCTTTATTTGCAGGTCTTACACTAGTGTCTGCACCTCACCTGGCTCGGTCTTACCATCACTTGTTTCCTTTGGATGCTTTTCTGGAAGTTCCGCTGGGGGAATACAAGGGAGAACGGTATGCAAATGAGATTTGTGATAATGAGTGTACTTGTGGATCCTGTAGTTGTTATGTCCCCAAGTAAGACTAGCAGGCAGCAGGTTCTTTGCTGATGATGCTGAGTGTTTGGGTGGTTTGGGGCACATCTGGCAGTAAGAAAGACTTGTAGTTCCCATGAACTGCGAGTTCAGTAGAATACCAGAAATAATTGCCATAAATTGTTATTATGTATAAGATGGTTTTTAAACAGCGATTTACTCCTTTTTCCAGTTAAAATAACACTGTTTTGCTTTCAGATATTGTCAAGGCTGCCAGGGAGAAATGAAAGATCAAAATGTAAGTATGTTGAACTGCATTGGAATGTGCATTGAGGGGTGTGAGAAGTAGAGATGATCCTTCAGTGTAGTCTTCTAAAGACCAAAAAAATACTTGCGTAAGTTTATGTAATGGTTAACTAGACTTCTGTGTTAAAGAGCCGTGCTTTTCAGATTGCAGAATTTATAAAAGTGTGGGAAGGTATTTCCTAGGGAGCTGTGGAAAGAAGGTTCCACTCTTGGCCATTTGGAAACATCTGCAATGACCTGAGCTCAGCTCTGTGGATATACTTGCTGTTAGAATCTTTAATTTCAGTCTCAGTTTAATAAAAAACAAAACCAAGATGTCTGTCAAGGAAAGTGAGGAATCTTCCTGGACTAGAAAAAGGACTTCCCTCTCCCTGAGCTACCACAACTTTTGAAATTAAGAGGCTTGAGGCAAAAAATGTGGAAAAGAGGATAATAGTTCTTTACTACAAATATATAGAACAAGAAGAAACAGAACAAGCAACAACACCATAACTCCAACTTTCAAATGCCAAAGTGCCTCGTTGTCCTTTGATGCAGTTACAGCCACAAACAGCAGGGCTCTGTGGGGCTCCAGGGGCAGCAGCTCCAGCATGTTAGTCTCAGAACTTGTCCCAGGTGGTGAAGGCCACTGCCGGCACAGGAAAGGGGGAAGGGGATGGTCCTCCCCTCGGGGTGCCCGTGAACTCACACTCTTGGTGGCTGACTTCGGCATGGAAAGCTGCCAAGGTCCCAGTCAGCAAGGGGAAGAGCTGGGACGCTTCTGTCAGCAGCGAGCACCGGTGGGGATATTGCTAGGAAAACTCCACTGCCATGCTGCCGTGGGCATAGCCAAGCCAAAGCCAGGTGGCACAGCATCAGCAAAAGCATGTGTGCTGTGTCCATGTGCCTGCTCTGGCAGTCCTGGTTCCCCAACCAAAAAAAAAAAAACAACCCACAGAAACTAGCCAACCCCTTTTTCCTGGTGTCACAGTCAAAGCTAAGCAGGGAAAGACTTGGGAGAAAACAATGGACCCTTAATGTTTGCTTACCTCTTCTTACCAGAGGCTTGCCTTTTCCCATGCCTGGCTATGTGTCGGTGTGAGATATTCACCCAAAAGTTTGAAACTATAACTGCAACAGTCTATTTACAGTCTTGATGACACAGTTGTTGCCCTGCTGTAGTGCTATGGTGGTGATAATTTTTTTCTAATTGGACTTGTTTTTCTATCCTCTCCACACAGGTTTACATATGTAAAGTGTGTCAGAATGCATTCTGTGTGGAATGTGACCTCTTTGTCCATGACTCTCTGCACTGCTGTCCTGGCTGTATTCACCAGCATCCTGCTCCCGTATCTGTATGATGTTATATCTTTGAGAAATTTTTGTATCTATGTCACTCTTGCATGAATCCAATTTTGTTTATTCAGCCATCACTTTAACTGACACAGAACAAGAAGATGATTACAGAGGGATGAACAATGTTATCATAATGGTTTAATGATTTTATTACTGTTAATATATTCTTGAATTACCTATATCTGTTTTCTCTGTTCTTGTCTAAAGAGCTCTGGCTTTTTCCAGCTGTTATTTTGGGTAATGTGTGTATTTGTAAATGTTAAAGTGATAAAATTGTTTTTTATGATAATGTGGTGATGCGTCTTTGTTTCATTATTTGTTCAAAAAGAAGCTTTGAAAGTATGTTTTACATATCTTTTGTTAAAGCTTTTGGTTTTGGTGGATGGTGAAGTTCTATAGATCAAAACACTCTTTTGTAAGGATTCAGCAAAGATGTTTTTGAGCAATTAACTGGTGAATGTTTTATATAGTAATTTCAAGTATTGTGGGTATTCATCTTGGTCTTCAGTAAATACAGCTGTTACAAATGTGCTGAAAACACATTTAGGTTTTACTGGTGCAATTCAAAGCTAACTGAATTCTGTTACTGCTGTGTCTGCAGTTGTGTGGTTTAAGTTTCACTTTCTTGTAGGAGGTAAGGTTGCTGAAAGGAAATGAATTTGCAAAAGGGCAAGACCTGCGTTTGTACAAACTATTGTTTGATGGGCTCAGTATGAAGACAGAGATGCTATTTGGTTCTGAGGCTGTAATGAGTTGACAGAGTTGCATATCATCTTCTCTCTTTGGCTAAACCCCCAGAGCAACAGACAGTAAGGTGGGTGGAGAAGGGGAAGATGTGTCCTTATCTGAACATCAAAGAATAGGAATTGAGACAAATGCAAGACACTGCCATTTTACAGTGTCTGTTCAAAGTGTGATTACAATTGGACTTGTGAGAACCTTGTGCTACACCTCAGGAAAAGGTTACAGGTGCAGTGTCTGAACCAGTCAATCACATCTGGTTTTCTAAAGTCATCTTGTGATGATTGTAAATATATCAGTGACTTGAGTTACTCTGGATATATATGACTTAATTTTTAAAATGGTGAGCTTTGTTGTCAGATTAGAAATAGTAATATAACCACTGAATCTTAAAAACAAGTAAAGAAACCAAACCCCTATCTTAAATTAGTTCCCTGTTTTTCATGCTCACCATATATAAGCAATGCATGCTGCTTTTCAGTTCTCACAGGCAGTTTTCAAGCCTGTTAAATAAGAAAATTCTCAGCTGTGAACATAGCTCTTTCTTTGCTTTTTCTACTATTTATGGCTGCAGGCTGGGTGGAATGCAGTCATTCTCTTCTGTTGGCAGAAATAGGACTGTTCAGCATCTGTATTTCATTTTGTGCTGAGTCAAACAATCCCTATAAATCCTTTGTGCTGTCAGGTGGTTGCAGTGCCTATTACTATAAGGGTGTCCTAAAAACTAGCAGGAAAAGGACGTTGTCCTGGGGTTTGTTGTGGTTTAGTAGGCCATTCCAAGCTAAACTAAGACCCTGAGCAGCTGCTTCTTAGATATTCTGACACTGGCGACAGTGTCTTTAGACAGTGTTTTCTGGTAATACTTGCATCTTTGCAATCAGCATTTCCTAACAGGAAAAAAGGTTTTGTCTGAACACTTCCAATCCATTCTAGTGTTTTATCTTACTAGATACCAAAATAACATACTCCTACACAGATTCTATTTCTGAAAGCAAAAGCTGTGTAGAAGTTGTGGCCATATACGCCAGTATCTGCTTGTGGTCTCAGCAATAATTTGGTTTGTACTTTTCTCACCTTCTAAGTTGGAAAAGCAGCTTAAACTACCTCCTGAAAAATCACTAGTGGGGCAATATTTTTCTGGTGAATAAAGAATTTCAGCTGTGTCCTGTGTATTTAAAACAGCAGAGGAAATTTTTCCATCAGCTGTTCTCTTTGACGGGCATTCACTGGCTCTCAACTCTCCTTGCTTGTGGGAAGCTCTGACCTTCTTCATTCTTGTTATTTCCCCGTTTACTGGATCTGCAACAAGATAAGTCAAAGGCTTTGGACATAAAGCACTGAGGGAAGAGAACAAAAGACTAAAACATCCTGTGGTAGGATTGAGGACACAACTGAGGCCGCAAGTTCAAGACTAGTGAGTGTGCTACTGTTTGGAGGGCAGGGAACTTCAGAAAGGTGAGTGCCCTTGTTTTCCTCCCACTTACACCTTTCTTGCAGGAATAAAAGTTGCTATCTGCAGTAACAGTCATAACTAATTTCCAAGACTGGAAGTGCTGATAGTACATTAATTAAAATATGAGTAAAAGACGATGCCATACTGAAGCAGGGGGATACCATGGTGTGGTGGTTTAGGTTGGCTCCCAGCCAAACCCAAACACCAGCCCAACAGCTTCCCCCCTTCCTGAAAGGGAAAGGAAAAAAAAAAAAANCCACGTGGATAAGCAAGGCCCAAACACTGAGTGCTGCTGTCCCTGAGCTGATCCAACAGGGAGGGAGAAGAGAAGACCTAGAGAGAGAGGACCTCTCCCTCAGTTACTTATACACCTGATTACATAAGGAAATAGGATGGAATACTTCCTTAGTTTTTGACCCGTTGTTAGGGAAGGCCTAAAGAACAACAAACTTCACCAAGGCCTGAAATTTAAACTACCACATATGGAGAGTCCATACCTGTGGCAAACTCCTGGAAGGGTCTAAGGCCCCATGAAGAGAGGAGTCCATCCTGGAGCAGGTTTGCTGGCAGAACTGGTGAACCTGTGAAGGACCCACGCTGGAACAGCCAATTGCTGACAGACTGCACCCTATAGAAGGGACCCACACTGTAGCAGTTCACTAAGAACCTCAACCCTTGGGAAGGACCCCATGCTAGAGTAGGGGAAGAGTGTGAGGAGTCCTCTGCTGAGCGGGAAGAAGGGACAGAGACACATCTGATCACAGCCATTTCCTTGCATTGCTGGGGGGAAAGGAGGTAGAGAAAGTTGGAGTGAAGCCCGTTAAGAAGGGAGGGATGGGGAAAAAGATATTTTAATTTCTCATTAACCTACTCAGATTTGTTTGGTATCAAATTGATTTCCCCAGCTCAAGTCTGTTTTGGCCTTGACAGTAATTGAAATGTTACTTACTTGTCCTGATATCAACCCACAAGCCTTGCATTGTATTTTCTCTCCCCTGTCTTGAGGAGAGCAGTGATAGAGCAGCTTTGGTGGGCACCTGGCATACAGTGACAGTCAACCCACCACAGTAATTTTTAAAAATAAAACAGAAGACTTTTATAACTATTATAGCACTTTGGGGCTTGGATTTGGATGAAAGAGGAATGTGATTTTTATAGCAAATTAAAAGAAGAGTAAAAACAGCTGGTTAGAGTATCCTTAGTAAATCTCAGTCTGAGGTATCAAAATGCTGGAATGTGTTAGGTTCAAAGTTCTGCTTTGTTTTTCAACCTAACAGCAACAACTTTGGTTTATTTTTAATGTACCACACCTCAGCTTCACTGTGAATTTGTTCCTGTTTTGTATGTCTTTGAAGCATCTTTAAATCCTTACTGACATTTGTTTATTTTTGCAGCAAAAGTAGCAAACTCTGGAGATTTCCAGAAGCTAGAAAAGCTCTCATTGTTTGCAAATCACTATGTTACAGAAACTGGTTGGAGAAACTTCCTTAGAACACTTAATATATGTGTCTGCTTTAAAAGAACTGGACATTATCCATATGTTCACACATCAGATCACAGCCAGTGCATCAGCAATAATGGCTTTTGATCATGATAATTCTCAATTGTCTGGTCTGGTGATGATGCAGAGAACCTTAAAATGTTTGATATCATGGTGTAGCAGCATCCCTAGCGTAGGAGTTTAAAATTACCTTGGCAATGGGTCTTTCCCCTTTCACCAATTTTTCAAGACTACAAAAGTTTGAAAGTGTTAGGGTTAGTTTTGCTTTTGTTTTCCTCCTTCTTTTATTAATAATATATGTCCATGCAAATAAACACATTGTCCTCGCTGCAACCAGGCCGGGGTTAATCTCTGCAGTGGGCAGGAGGGGACATGGTCAGGACCCAGAGTTTATTCTGTACCACCTCACAAGGGGTCCCTTCCAGGTCTGGTGCTGTGGAGGAGGGAGCAGTTGGGTATGGTCTGAGGACCTCATGAGCAATGCTGTGTCTTGTTCAACTCTTTCTTGTACACCTGTCATTAGTATTGTTGCTGTTACTATTGTGTGTCTTATTTAATTGCTGCTTCCACCTTTTGTGCCTCAAACTGTCCTCTCCAGTGGAGGGAGGGGGAGTGGGCAGGTGGCCACGGTTTGCAGCATTTCAGTGGGAACACTAAATTGGGGAATACCATTCCTAAACAATGACACATCCTCTAAAGTTTTTACCAGGCTGAACCATGTCAGCCTCTTCTACAGCAGGGTTAGGTTAATGTAAAACGATCAAGGAATAAAAGACTGCATTAACATTACCCTAAAAACCTGACTTGCTTTGCAAATATTGTTACAGTCTCATCTTTCAGAAAAAAATGTCAAACGTTGCTTATAGGCTCTTTAAGATAAAGTATTTCTATTCAGTTGTTTTGCTTGCAATGAAATGTTACATGAACCACTTGTGAAATAAAAATCATAAAACTCTTTACAGTCAGGACTGCACTAAAATTATTGAATGCTAGATGTTGCTCGTGCTAAAACCAGATGAAGACCACTTTTTGTAATATAATATGCCAGACACCAACACAGAATTAGGTGATTGAGGCAGAGGGCAGTTGTGCCTCTTCATCAATGAACAGTTGCTGAACAGATGATCTGGAAGCTTTGTATCACTGCAATCAATATTAATTTACTTCAGCTAGACAATTAAGAAAATGTCTTCAAAGTAGCTTAGCTAAGTTATGATTAAAGCTTTCTCTTTTTGTCTAATTTGTGTAAAAACTGATTCTGCAAAACATGATCACAGTAGGAAAAGAGTGATCACAGTAAAGCTGAGGTCTGTACTTCTCTGAAAAGCAAATCACTGTCATTAACTAAAGTATGCCTAGATTTGTGTCTACAGCCTCTACTGTACAAGAGTAGAATTGCAGAATAGAATTCAGCCCTACATTGTAAGGGCTGAAACCCAAGTTCAAAATTATCATTACATTTTCACAGTCTGCTTTTTCTAATTTACTTTTAGTAATGGTACTCAGAAAAAAAAGCAATACAGCAAGACTTTCTGATGTATTTCTGCCATTCATCCAACTGACATGTCTACAGAAGCAAAAAATAAAACCACCCCAAAACGAACCACACCCCTAAATTCAAAGTTTGAAAAGTAGAACTTTATTAACAAGCATTTGAAACAAGAAATTAGCCTTTCAGAATAAAGCTGTTATATTCACGATTCCAATCAGACCCATAAGGTATCTCTTTTCCAGTGACAGTATACTGTTTTCTAGGTCATTGCCACCGATGGCTCCTGTAACACACATTGCTGCCATAGCTCTCTCCAAAAAGAGTGTACCATAATCAATGGTTCTGGTGCTGTCATTCAGACAAAGTGTCTGAGGAATACAAGAGGTGTTAAGATGAGAGGTAAATGAAATCTATCACAAGGGATCAAAAAGGTTAAATCTGTCAAGAAGACTTGAAATTGTCTCAGGGAAGTAAAAAATACTTTGCTGCTGCAGTCCTTTCTAAATACATTTGGGTAGAGGTCTTCAAGAAATGGCTCATTTCAATGTACATTTACTTACTAGCCTGAAGTTATTTCTTTATGCATTAACGGGTTAGCTCAAAGTTAAGAAACGTTATGATTAATTGTCTTGATAGAACTCTGTTCTTCACCATCAACCATCAGTTGGTGATACAGTGATATACACCTCTCAGTGGAAAAGATATGGACCTGGCTTTAAAAAAAAAGGAAAAATTAGTATAAAAGAGCTCTTTGTTTTTAAACACATGAAGAATTACTGAACTACACAGAAATTACATGGTGTTAAGGAAAATCAGTAAACAAGCCCCCAAGAGAATACAGTTCTGTTTTATAAGGAACAAAACAATATACAGAAGAATTCTAAAAAAAAACATTTCAAATAAAAGCACAGCCACTGAGGTAATGAGAGCAGAACCACTCTACAACATAAAACTGAGATGTTGATCTTGTCCTGAAAACAAAGTTTAGCTACACACCTAATGGCTATTTAAAGAAACATAGATGAAAAAACTGCATTTCACATACAACATTTTGTTTCCAAAACAGCCCATTACTAACTAGTAGTAATTCATATAAGCTGTACTGTTGTTACTGATGTAGAGAGATGCTGTAGTTAAAACTCTTATCAGAGCAATAAATACTTTCCTTCTAGCCAAGAAAATACTATTCCACACACAGCTGCTAAGCAAAGAAAGGATTAACATTGGCAGAAACAGTGTTTGTAGAGAGCTGAAAGAGTGGATGGAGGTCCTAAAGCTCACAGGTTTCTGAAGAGAATTCAAAATGACTGTATCTTCATTTACCACAAAACTGTGATACTTACAATCCTTCAGAACAAAGATGGATATTCAGTTATTTTGAATGTGTTTGCCTCTCCAGTGCTGCTTCCATTCGACTTTGTTTTAAACCCTACAGGACACAGTTTAGGAAAATCTTGGTTTTGCTAATATGGAAGTAAAAACTTTAGTTGCAAAACGAAAATATTTCTTAATTTTTTTCAGTCCTTTACAAATTAAGAAATCTCTGTGGAAAGCAGAACAGGGAGTTTAAAAAGGACAGAAGTCAAACTACATCTTCTTTATAATCACCGGCTCTACAGAATAATTTAAAATGTGTATTTCTTGTCCAATTGTAAATAAATTAAAGCAATGCACAATTACATATAATCTGAAGAAAGAAATTCCCAAACTAGTCTATTGAAGATACCCTATGGCATCAAATCCTCATTTTCCAACTTCCTTGATGCAATTCATTATGTCGTTTTCTTTATTTGTAAGTGTACAGAAGAAAATCTTAATCAGTAATACAAGTCATGCATTTCCACAACTACGCTGACAGCTTCTGCTGGACCTTCACAATCACATGAAACAATTATTCTCTGCAAAAATGCCAAATCTGATCTTAAACATGATACTACAACCCATACTCAATGAAAATACCTAGAAGGCTATCAAATAATAAACATATTTACTCCCTCTGTCTACAAAAACACAACTGGTTGTTTCAGAAAGGCTGTAAAACAGTGGCTATGAAAGTACCTTATGGGACCCCTCCAGTGGAACAAATTACTGAAACAACATCGTCCATATATATGCTGGCTCATGTGATTTCTACTCAATGACAACTATACTTACAGAATACAAAACACCCCTAAATGTATCAACTGTAAATTAGTATAAGAGATCTAAAAAACAGTCCTCCCCATCTAACTTCTTGCTGCAAACAGCAGCAGCAACAGAACACAGAATTACAAAGACACTTCAAAACAAAAGTGGCACGTACCAGATAATATCCAGTGTGATAACCACTCATGTACCAGGCTATCAACATACTCCCCAATGCTTCATCATCCTCAGCAGAGTCTGGACTCATAGGTGGTGGAGGAGGAATCAACTAAGAAATCACAAAAGAAATGTCTGTGTTTTAATAGGGCATATCTCAGGTTAGAGAGCAACCAATCCTAAAAGATTAAAACATAGAACTGAAAAATAGGAATATATCATCCATGCATTCTCTGAAAAGCTGTCAAGATGACACTTTCTGAATACACAAAATTTTCAAAGCCTGGGAGAAACAGGATTTCTGTAGCTTGTACATAAAATGTTATTATGGGAAATATTATCTGCTTCAGTCAAATACTGTTGATTTAAGGTGTAGTTTCTTCAAATAATTCTCCCCTTGATATTCTTACCAACAGCTCCACTGTCACAAAAATGAGTGCAAATCAGACCATGTGCATTACATTATTGTAATATTTATAACTGAATGTGTTAATATGTGGAAAATACAGACTCTTAACAAATGTGTTCTAAAACACAGGCAGTGAGGAAACCTCAGATCGCCAACCCTCATCTCCAACACCTTTCTTCCTCATTCTCCCATCACTTACCGGTGGTCCTGCTGGGAAGGGTGGGGGCCAGCAAGATAAAAATGATGGTGGTGTCTTGAATTTTGATCCAGGCTACACGGAAATAAAATGGAGCAGTACAAATTAAAAGGAATTCAGGGCATTAGGACTTTACTTAAGAAAACTATGTGAAACTATTCACAAAGCTTAAGACAACACACCCCAACAACTTAATGAAAATACACCCAGTAGCTACTTCTCTGGCATATCCCATGACTTGAAAAGTACAGCCTAAACGACATGTCCCTGAGGTAAACACTGATGAAACGGGGTTCTAGTTAATACAAGGTACAAGCTAATGCAAGTTTTTCCTAAATGAAGCCAGTGGTTATGCTCTCACAGGAAGAAACATATCTAATATGCACACATGCAAATAGATGATTTCTCTGCTCCTGTGTGGCTGGGCGCACAAACCAACTTAATTCCATTACACTGCTGAATGTCTTCAAAAATACCTTAGACACAAATCTATTGATATTAAGAAAAAAAAAGACACAATAAAGCCTCATATAGAAATCTTGCATATTTAGCAATATTTAGAAAACATAATGATGAGTTCAACTGCACTTTTACTTAGACACAACAGGAAAAAGTTAGGGTGTCCCAATACCCTGTCCCTCATAATTCAGTAGAGAAGCTACAGCCAAAAGGTTCCGTGACATGGGGTCATCACTTTTCACGCCTCCAATGTCCTGTATAGTGAAACATACCAATTGGCTAGAGAAAGTGAAATCTTAAAATATCAACAGCACTTAAAATATTAACAGCACTATCACAGTCCAGGGAACAACAGTCTTCAAAGTTACAAGGCAATTGGGAAGCAAATGCTAGCTAGGTAGCAGAAGGCTTTCCTCACTAGACAGTAGCACTGCAAAAGGGCTACACTGTGGCAATATGATTACAACATGGCAAACCAGCAGAGTCTAACAGCATATCTGTACGTCCATTCTCAAAATGCTGTCAACTGAATTCTAGACAATGATAAAAATCATTCCACTGCCTCAGGATTGACAATCATTCCAAGCTTAATAGTGGTATGGGAATTATTTCAGAAAAGGTTGAGCTTACCCTTCCCAGGCCTGGGAGTGGTGGTGGTGGTGGTATGGGAAATTGCATGTATTGAGGGGAGAATCTTGTTTTAGTCCAGTTGTTTTTGTTTTGAGGTGACTGGGAAGATTTTTCACTTTCATCTGTTGAATACGGAGTCTCATTTTCATTCTGGAAGACCAACACATTTTTATGAAATGCACTATGCATGAGTTTACAGCAAACAATTTCAGTGTTAAAAAGCTTGGAAAGTCCCATTCACATTGTTCTCTCTCTCTGACCCTCTCAGTCCTATTCAGGAATGATTTTATAATCTCACAATTTTACCTGCTCACCATTTTAGCTATGTTATCTTTCACTGGTGAATTTCTTGTTCCCTCCCTTTCTTCCATGTTGAGTCCAAGAAGTAAAAGGACGCTTTCATTCCTTCCATCAGCTTCTGTCTGTTTACAATAGGGTTGTGTATTGATTCCCACCCTGAACATCAGCAGTGCTACCACTAAGATATACTAAGAGAAGCTGACTGTCCCACTTTCTCTTTCCTTTACAGAAGAATGAAAAAGTGTCACTCACCTCCCTAGAATTCCCCGTCCAATTTACTGTTTCATCGCTGGCTGGAGGACGTAGATCAGACAGGTTCTGCTTCTCCTGATTTCCGTATCCTGTATATGTAACAATGCACGTGCCTCTCTTCTGGTTGATGGAGACAATAGTTGCCAGGTACAAATTACCATCCTCAGACCAAACAGCACGGCAGCTGTCACCAACCTTCCACTGCAACAGAAGCAAGAGAAGTGAGTCAATACACACAACAACAATCAAAGAGAGGGTGCCATTTTCTAAACTACTTTTTGACCCAGCCATGAGAAAGATGACTGCCACCTAAAGTGTTTATTTAGTGAAATTGCTCAGTAAGTCTTATGGATAAGACTTACAATGTTATAACCTCCCACCACCCCCCCAAAATGTTACTCTCGAAGTGAAGAAGCTACTTCTGAGCACTGCAGAGAAGTACAACATGCAGTACAGGCACAACTGGCATTTTCAGGGGAGGTGACCTGTTTCGAGGGTTCTGTGTTGCTCTTCTTTTTATTTCTATTCTTTTTGTTGTTTTTTCTCTTTGTCACCAGGCGCTGCTCCTGCTTGTCTGAAGGCTCCGAGCACTCCCCATTCTTTAAGGCATTCTTCGGGAAAAGAAAGGAGGAAAGCAATAAACGCCAATCCAGCCGCCTCAGCCCCGGGGTCCGGCCAGGCCGCACCGCCCCCTTACCTTGAAGGAGGCCACCGCCTTGTCATACGCCTTGATAAGGGCCGTGTCGTCCCAGATGTCCGAGTCGTCGCTCTGCGGAAGGCACAGACGCCGTTACCGCAGTCCCCAGGGCGGGCCCCGCTCCCGTCCCCGCTCCCCGCTCCCGGTCCCACCTGGCCAGCGCCGCGCCGGAACAGCACCCCATCCGCCATGGCCGCGCGCAACCTGCGCAGGCGCACAGCACCGCCCCGCCTGCCGTTGGGGCTGCTCCGCCTGCCGTTGGGGGCTGCTCCGCCTGCCGTTGGGGGCTGCTCCGCCTGCCGTTGGGGCTGCTCCGCCGGCCGGGGCCGGGGCCGGGGCCGGGGCTGCTCTGCCTGCCGTGGGGGCTGCTCCGCCTGCCGGGGCCGGGACTGCGCTGCCCGGCGGGCTCCTCACCGCCAGAGACAGGCAGCTGTCGGAGAGCATCCAGCGGAGGCCCGCAGATGATTAGGAGTCAGCAACATCTCTCTTGGCTGCAGGAACTGGGCCTGTTCAGTCCAGAGAAGAGACGACGCAGAGGGGATCTCATCTATACGTTATATATATCTCCAAGACGAGCGGCAAGAGGATGGTGCCAGACCCTCTTCAGTGGTGCCCAGTGACAGGACAAGTGGTAATGGCCATAATTACAAAGCCAGACGTTCCACCTCAACATGAGGAAGAACTTTACACTGAGGGCGGCAGAACACTGGAACTGCCTGCCCAGGAAGATTGTGGAGTCTCCTTCCCTGGAGACATTGAAAACCTACCCGGACAAGTTCCTGTGTCACCTCTTCTGGGTGACTGCTTTGGTGGGGGGTTGGACTGGATGATCTCCAGAGGTCCCTTCCAGTCCTAACAATCCTGATTCTGTAATTTGCCTAATTTCTCACCCAGTGCAGGTATTATGATGCCAGAACCAGCTACGTTTTAGATCATATTAATGCAGGACATCTGAGACTCTGCTATGGGAAATACGGGATCAAGCCAGCATGGAAACCTGGTCTGTGTGAGTGTGGAGTGTGTAGCTGTGAAGTGGCTTTGGTCCCAGCTCAGGTGGTGCAAAAGTGACTGACAAAGTGACTCCTGGATGGTTAGACAGGGAAGTTTCCCTAACGGTTTTCCTTTGGTCAGTACACAACACACTCAAGCATGCCTGTGACGCAAGGGCTGAGTTTTCCCACACTAACTTTTATTCCTGAGACAGGTTTAAGCAGTAATTTAAAATCATTTTCGTGGTGCAGCAATTTCAAGATCTGCTTACATTGCAACTCATTAACCTCAAGGCTGAAGCTTCTCTAAAGTTAGTATGAGCACTAGTTCTGTCAGTTTTGTACACCAACAAAGGCTGCAACTTAACAAGTGTTTTTGCCTACAGTACAGACTTACACTGCATGTAATACTGCTTATAATATGCATTTCTTATAAACTTAGTTTATACTTTATAATTACACTTACATATCTGTACTGCCTTTCTCCACAATGCTATCCATTCCTTGTGTTCTTGGTAACTTCTTAGAAATGACTGATTATCAAGCATAACCATTTAAACTTAGACAGTATTTCATGCAACATTTTATTGTAAAAATATTTCAAGATGAGATTTGCAGTTCAGACCTCTTTACAGTTAAGTACATTCTGAATGAAGCTGTACTTTCAAGAATTGCAACAACCAAATCTGGTCTAACTGTAGATTCAGAAATTTTGCTACTGGAACCATTAAGTAAAACTAACAAATGCAGCAAAAGCTGTAGTAAAGCTATTGCTTGGTACTTTTGTTCATACACATACAGAAGAGTCAGTTTTGAAACAGCAGTCCAGACAACTAAGCCTATGATAACCAGAAAATACTCTACACTAATGCTAGTTGAACAACTCTGCACAATAAATGCTTAATCATTTAATGGCTGGACACTTCTGTGAATGATCTTTGATCTTCCAGGCCCTTCTGCTTCATCACTGCACTCTATTTTATCCATAGAGGCAGCTCATTTTGCTCCTGCCTGCAGAGACTTCCTTTCATTAGCCGCTTTTTGCTTTTGCTGCATGATTTCAGAGTCTCTGTGAAGAAAAAAGTTGGATATCAGGTACTAGCTCACAGTTTTTCTAAGCAGAATCTCCTCCAGCTTATTTTTGCCCTTAAGTGAACCCCACTTTGAGAAGGGGAAAAGATTAGTATAAAATTCCTCAGTCAGCAATGAGCACACTTTTTATCACCTCATGTTTTTTCAGTGCATGCCTTACCCCATGAGGCAGGCAAGTTACTTGATTAGTACACCTTATATAATTCTTTCAGTTTTAGAAAGACACAATGGATCAAACATCTTCAAGAGAGTATTACACAGTATTTTCCTGTTTGTACCAGGAAAAAAGGTGCTCAGAAGAAATAAAAGCTTTACAAGGCTTAAAAAAAAATCTAACAGCAGATACAGCAAAACTTAATCCGTGGTTTTTATGCTCTGTCATGTGATTGGACCATGAATCAAAGCAAGGTACTTAAGTGCTGTTTCAGCCAAGACACTGGATTCCTTCTGACCCATTTCCCCCTCCTTTTCTACCCAAACATTTCACTCAAGTTTAATAATTGTTACCTCTGTTTTCTCTGAGAAGCAGACAAGCTGTCCTCTTTCCTTTTCCCTTTGTGGATCTCCTGAGTTTTCTTCAGGTTCTTTTGGCGGGCAAGTTCACGCTGGTTCCCACCTGTAAGATAATATACAGTTAAACAGTTACTACCATTTTTTTTATATCCACACCATTTGCCTGTTGTAGAAGTCTGTTATAAAGGTGGTGCAGTTTGGTGCAATCTGTAGAGCCAGTGTGGCCACATTTTTCATCAGTGACCCCCAATGGGACAATGGGAGACATTAAAGTCTGTTAGTTATCACATTTACAATTCTATAGGTCACGTCCTAGAGTGATCGAAATTCACTCCAACATTCCTGACAGAAACAAACTGCAGTTTGCCACAAGACTGAAGAAAGACCACTCCACAATTGCCTGGGGAAAACTGTGTCAATAGTTCATACAAAGAAGAGTGGTCCTCTCCATCTCAGATTCCAGCATCCAATACAGCTTACAAATTAATTCTAGACTGAAAGAACAGCATTAAAATTAGACTGAAATACTATTGAGGTGACCTCAAACCATTTTATTTATTTGAAATCCAGTGCTTATGGCCTTAGCAACTGATTAGCATTATTTTCAACAGAAGTGGGAGGAGTAACATTATTTGTATACACACATATATATATACACACACACACACACAACATCACATCACCGCCAGCATAATGGACACCTTTTCAAGGAACAGACAGCTTACCCCAGGACTACTAACCCCATGAACTGCTAAGAAATCAGGTGTGCAATCTGTTTGATCAGACAGGTTTCATGACATCAAAAACAGTGACTCTCCATCTAAATACTCAGGATTTTCCTAGTAATGACAGCTGTCACAATTACAAACTCTTTTGCATTAGCTGGCAATTTTTCCTCAGTATTCTACTCCTTACAGCTCTAGTCTGCTGTTACCTGCCAGAACTGGTTCACTGGTTTATTATTTCTTCTTGCTCTGCGTCTTTTGGACTCAAAGGCTTGTGCTGTTGAACAAATATGGATCACATTTCTCTATGCTCAAAAATGAAAATTCCATCTCCCCATAATTTCTGTTGTTTCTCTTTGGTTTCCCTCCAGTTTTAATGCTTAGGCCATCCTTCAATCTCAGAGTCAGAAATCTCTCCAATCTTCAGGCACCTGTAGTTTCTGGTATATGGAAGCAGTTTAGGGCTACCTTAATTTTAAACAGCAACCTGCTGATATGATCCATAGCTTTGTACTCACCCCATTTCTCAGACGACGAAGCTACCTGACATGTCAACAAGTAGAAAAGAGCAACCCTGCAGAAGCAGGGGGTCTGTGCACTCTTCACAACAGTATGTGTACTGCCTGGTAAGAGGCACCAGAAGCCCAAGTGAAAACAGCCTATTATGACTGCTACTTCCCAAGAGCAGCTCCGGCCTTGGACGATATGCTTTATCTGTGACAAGACATCAGGTATTAGGTTTTGAAAAAGCAAAGAGAACTTCTGCTCATCCTCCTTGTTATCCTGTCCGCAAAGTCCATCTAGAAAAGGGCAGCTGTTTGTTCAGGAACTGAAGTATAACAGTACTAGTGTTGATTAGAACTTGATGACTCATGGGCAGATGATACATTCCAGGCTATAAATGGTTCTTGAGTTTTGTGGTGCTCAGGAGGGACAAACATCATACACAGGATTCAGCATCAACAAAAGAGCTCTTCGGTGGTGCTTTTAAAAAAATGAAGTATCTTCTTTCATCATGAAGAAAAAGGAAGTCAAAACACACTGCTATAGCCAGAATTCATACAGCAATTACCCTCCACCCTTAACCTTAAGCACTTCCTTCGTTTCCAAGCAAACACTATGCATGGTCTCTGCAGAGTTCTTTCATATACACAGCAAGTTTGTAGACTTAGGAGCTAAATATAATGGCATCACTGAAAAGCCTGGCTGTCACTTCAGCAGAGCAGGTAGAGAAGCTGAGCTATACAGAATAAACTCAAAGCACTGAGGAACAAATAACTACCTGAAAAGAAACTTACTTGTACCATCCCTCTTCCAAATAAACATTTCCAAGGCCCATCTGGCCCCATTACTCCACTTGGGATGCTGAATGAGTATCCCTAGCTTCAAGGGAGCCAGCGCTGTTTTCTACATTCTGTAACATCAACCTAAATCTTCCATGGAATTGTCCCTACAGAAGACAAGTCAGCATCCTGTAACGTGAAATTCGAGCATGAACAGATCTGTAAAGGCCAGTATACCCTTCCATAGATATGCTTAAGCATCCCTATCCTTGCCTGCCTGTGCAAGACATATGCCTTAGTTGAACCTGTTCCTGCTCTTCCAACTACAGGCAAAAAAATACCAACGAAAGTCCTAAACCTGCCACTTCCTCATGTTCAAAATCCGTCCTGTGCACAAACTATTTACGATTCGGGTCTTCAGCTGCACTTCCAGCAGCACAGTGGCCTCATAACTGGGGATTTTCAAGCGTGAATGTGAAAGCAGAGCCTCAAACCTGCGTATTTTTAAGGGTGAATGTGAAAGCACAACACCAGTTAAACACAACCAGTTTCTGTACTGCCAAGCATAACTCGCAGACGGCACAGGAGCAACCCCAGCAGCCGGGGCAGCGGGAGCATCTTGGGCCTGGTTCACAGTTCTCCGCCATTTTAGAGCGGGTCTAACAACACTGCTGGTGAACACGGTGACCGAGTCCTGCTGCCCTTGTAACGATATCCCTAACAACCACAACTCAAGTAGCGCAGTATTAAGTATTCAGCACTGATATAAACCCCACTATCTTCAATCTGGGCGGCAGTCGGGACTGAAACGGAGCGTGGCTGTTGTTCCAGCCCATCATCGCCCCTACCCCTACTCCACAGCTACGCCAGGAGCGGGGGATGATGCTTTCGCCTCCAGCTTCGGACAGCGGCATGGCGTGGGAAGAAGCCTCAGCCACAGCGCCCCACGCACTCGCCACGGGCAGAACTTCGCCGCGGGGATGCCAAGACCGCGAAGACCCAGACGTAGTAGCGGCACCAGACCGCGGCGAGCCCCCGACCGATCTCGGGCCGGGCTCCCCTCGGCGTCGCGCCCAGGCCCGGAGCAGACCAGGGCAGCGGCCAAGTCCTATCACCCCCTCCGCTCCCCGACAGAGCCCCGGGGCAGCCCCCCTGAACCCCGCCGACACTCACGGGTCATGGCGAGACGCTCAGGCCGCGCACCACCGATACCACCGATACCACCGCGAACTGGAAAACGCCAACGCTCCCTCCGCCGGAGACGTTTGCGGGGCCACCCGCCGCCGCAGGCCTTTATGAAACCTCGCTGGGTGCTGACATCACGGCGGCGCGTGGGTCCGGCCCAATCAGCGGGCTGCGCACTGCCTCCCCCGCCCCCTGAGGGCGGGAAAACCGCGGGGCCGCCATGGTGGGGCCGCCCGGGTTCGGGCGTGGTTTGGTTTCATCTACGGGTCTTCGCG
>VWZG01006232.1:21966-32767 GCA_013396735.1 Grallaria varia
CTGGGTAGGGCCGGGCCCGGCGGCCCCGCTGGAGGCCGAGGAGGCCGGGAGGGGCCTCCGTAGCGCTGGTTGTGGTGCCCTGTCCGTGCTGTGCTGGGGGGCTGGCTCCTCCCCAGCACCTCCGGAAAGCGCCCTTGGTCGGTGCGCGGTGACGACGCGTACGTGGTCGTCGGGCGACGAGTTGTGGGCGTTTGACGCGTTCGCAGCATAAGCAGAACCTAAGCTGCGGTCTCGCTGCAGGTGCTTGAAATAACATTGGAATGGGCTGCCCAGGGAGGTGGGGGACGTGGTGTAGTCACGGTCCTTGCAAGTGTTCAAGGAAAGACTGAATCTGGCGCTTACATGGTCTAGTTGACATGGTGATGTTTGGCCATAGGTTGGACTCAATGATCTTGGAGGTCTTTGCAAAGCTAATTGATTCTGTTAGGTAAGGCTGTGAAGGAGGGGCCCAGTGTGGTCTGACAGTCGGGTTCTGGTGCTGCAGCAGCCGGAAGCCCCAGGTTGCTGTGTATAGCAAAAATTCTTTGTGCTCTGTAAGCAGATGACTTTGATTCTGTGTTCTGACAACGTTTCCTCCTTTGTACTCACTTCTCCATGCATTAGCAAGAGAAGACTTTCTGGCTTTTTTCCTTTTTGACTGTTCAGTTTTGAAGTGCTTTTTATTGTAACACAAGCACATCATAAAGTCAGTCATAGGACTAGTCTTCAAGGACCTCCCTGTTGTGGGTTAAACCTTGCTGGCTGCTAATCCCCACACAGTTTCTTGTCTGCTTTCTCACACCCCTGCCTCCTCTCAGCCCCATGGGATGGGCGGAAAATCAAAAGGACAAGAGTGCAAGAACTCCTGGGTTGAGATAAAGACAGTGTAATAAATAAAGTAAAAGATGTGCGTGTAAGCAAAGCAAGATTGGGAATTCAGTCACTACTTCCCTCATCTGGCAAGTCTTTGGTGTCTTCAGGAAAGCAGGGCTCCATCATGTGTAACAGTTACTTGGGAAGAGAAACACTGTAACTCTAAATGTCCTCTTTTCTTCCTGTACCCAGTTTTTACTGAGGTGCCTGACACCGCATGGTGTGGGTTATCCCTTTGGTCACGTGGGGTCTGCTATCCCAGATATGTTGCTTCCCAGCTTCTTGCCTATCCCCAATCTGCTCAGTCATGGAGCAGGGTGAGAAAAGACCTCAGTGCTCTCTAATCATTGCTCAGCAATAGCTGAAGCATAGGTGTGCTATCAACGCTCTTGTGGTCACAAATCTGAAACACCATGTGAGCTACTGTGAAGGAGTTTAACTCTGTCCCTACCAAAAGCAGTACAGACCAGGTTTTCAGGGCATTTCCCCAGTCTGGAAATTGCTCTTCACAACAACCTTCCCACGTCTTTTAAAGAGATGGTTTTGCATCTTTCATGTATACTTATGTTTTAGTTGAAGCTTGTGCTTTACGACAGTATGAAGGGTCTTCTGTTTCTTGTGACTAGAAATTCAGGTATCAGGCTAGTTGGTGTGGTGTGTTTTTAGCAAACCCATGCTGCCTCTTACTGAACTGGTATCTTACATCTTTAATTCTTTTGGATTGTGCTTTAAGGATGTTTTTCTTTCAAGTTTTATTTATAAGATTTAAGTGTTACAGAGATTACATACTGAATCTTTTGCTGCCTTATAATTTTTTCTTAAATGAAGACATGCTTACTATTTTTCACTTATATGGTACTGTTGCTGATTCAGCAGATTTATTAAAGACATTTGGTTTTGTAATTCAACCAATGCTTCAGTGGAATATAATTTTAGGTTTCAAAACTAGATACCAGTGCCATTCTGAAAGGCACTATGATCTCTTCTCATGGCATAAAAACCAGACCTTTGTCATAGAACTGTATGACATGGTAACCCACGCAGGTGACTAAGGCAAGCCAGATGATGTAATCTTTTTGGATTTCAGTAAAACCTACAATACTGTCTCTCAAATGATCCTTCTGGACAAAATGTCCATCACAGCTGGATAAACACATCATGTGGTGGGTGAGCAATTGGCTCACAGGTTGAGCACAGAGGGTAACAGTGAACAAGGGAACATCAGAACCTATCACTAGTGGGGTTCCACAGTGTTCCATCTTGGGGCCTATGCTCTTCAACATTTTCATAAATTACTTGGATGCAGGACTGGAAGGGGTAATAAGCAAGTTTGCAGATGACCCAAAACTGGGAGGAGCTGTTGACTCCCTGGAAGCCAGGGAGGCCCTTCAGATACACCTGGACAGGTCAGAGGGCTGAGCAATCACCAACCATATGAAGTTTAACAAATCCAGCAATTGCTGGATTCTTTACCTGGCGTGGAGCAATCCTGGATGTACGCACAGACTGGGGAACAAGAGAGCAGCTCTATCGAAAGGGCAGTGGGGGTCCTGGTCAATGGAATATGAGTCAGCAGTGCCCTGGCAGCCGGGGGGGCCAACCCTGTCCTAGGGGGCATCAGGCAAAGCATCGTGAGCTGGTCGAGGGAGGGGATTGTCCCACTCTGCTCTGCACTGGGGAGGCCTCACCTTGAATATTGTGTGCAGTTTTGGGCACTGCAGTGTAAGAAAGATATGAAGCTATTAGCGAGCATCGAGAGGAAGGCTACGAAGGTGGTGAAGGACCTGGAGGGGAAGCCATATGAGGAGCAGCTCAGGTCGATTGGTCTATTGAGCCTGGAGAAGAAGAGGCTGAGGGGAGATCTCATTATGGTTTTCAACATCCTTGTGAGGGGAAGCAGGGGGGCAGGTACAAATCTCCTCACTCTTGTGACAAATGACAGGACTTGAGGAAACAGCATTAAGCTGAGTGATGTAAGTTTAGGTTGGATATCAGGAAAAGGTTTTTCAGCTGAAGGATGTTTCACTGGAACAGGCTCTCCAGTGAAATGGTCACAGCACAAATCTGATAGTTAAAGAAGTGTCTAGACAATGCTTTCAGTCCCATGGTGTGACTCTTGGGGCTGTCCTGCTCAGGGCCAGGAGCTGAACTTTGATGATCCTTGTGGGTCCCTTCTAAGTCAGGGTATTCTGTGATTCTAAGTAACAGGAATATAAAATATTTTCCTTAATAAATAGGAAAAATATCCAGGCTTACAAATCCACAAAATCATATCCCACTGTTAAAAAAAAAAAAAAAGTAGAGAAGTTGTAAGAAATTTGGAACTATTTGTTGTGGAAATTGTTCATATTGAATGTGGTGTACAAATCTCTTCAGTTTGCCAACACACTGGAATGTGTGGGATGTGTTTTAACAGTGAGCTTCTTTGGAGAAGTGTGGATTTGGAAAATACTGCACTTAGAAGAAGAGACATGTGAACCACTGGAGAACTGTGGTGTGTTCCACAACTCAGCTGGACAGAGAAGGTGGTATCCACCATAAAATGCTGGGAGACTCCCAGGGGAACGTTTAGTCCTGGGCGCAAGTAGAAAAGGCAGAGATGAGAGCTACACCCTTCTTGCCCCTATTTAGTGATCATAAGTTCCACTGAGAAGCTGTTTCTTAAAGTTTTTTGTTGCTTTTGAGGCATACAGCAACCAAATAGGAGAGAGCAAATAGGGATTTATTGCGGAGTAGGCAGTATTAGCTTTTTGAGGAGCTCTAGATGTCTCTCTAGATGATGCATTTTAGAAATTGTATGTCTGGATGTCTGTTTCTGAGGAAGAGTGAATTTGAGGGAAGTCACACAATTCGATTTCCTGGGTGAGGTGTTTGGTGACATACAGCACAAAGTGTTTGTTGTGTGGTCTGCAAGAAAATTAAAGATAAATGTGAAAATGTCTTGCATATTTATCCTTCCAAATTGCAGCATTCCTTCACAGCTGCTCACATCTGTGTCTGTAGTGTTGGTTACTTTACTGTATTTTGTTTTCTATATGCTGAATAGGTTTTATTAATTATCAGGGAAGTGAAAGTTTTCAGAGCATAAGATAGTTCTCATTTTTTTCATACAGTTTCTTTCAAATTGTCTTTAACCATTTAGAAATCCAGTGTGTTTCTCTGATTAAAAACGCCTCAGAACACAGGAGGTATAGAGAAGGTGAATGAAGAATTACTTTCCAGTGTCTCCTGCTGTACAAAGAACAGAGGGTATTGAATGGGACTTGCAAGTATCTCATTCAAAACACACAAGCACCATTGAATAAGTCCTTTAAACTCCTTTTCCAGGGATGTTCTGTGTACTAAAATGTGGGTGACCTCAAAGCGTGGGACAAATTGATTCTGCCATTTAATCATGGCTAGGCTTCGCGAACGAAGATTTGGGAAGGGCTCTCCCCACGCTTGCTGCAAGCGCGCTGATGGCTAAAGAGGCCGATGTAAGATAGGCAAGTCCGGTTGCAAAATGCACAGCAGAAAGTCTCCATAGGCGGTGTTGGTGAGGCACGGTTCTTTCTGCGTTGTCTTTTCTCCTCCAGACTGATTCTGTGTGCATTTTCAAAGGAATCAGCAGCGTTATGGATGGCGTGTCTCCATGCCTCCCGATTGGAGGCCAGAGTGGACCATTGATGGTAGTCAATATGGCCAAGGCTGAGGTACTGTTTTAGAGNTGGTTGCCACCGGCTGCCGCAAGAGAGGAGCCCCAAAGAGGAGATACAAGGACTCTCTAAAACAGTACCTCAGCCTTGGCCATATTGACTACCATCAATGGTCCACTCTGGCCTCCAATCGGGAGGCATGGAGACACGCCATCCATAACGCTGCTGATTCCTTTGAGAATGCACGCAGAATCAGTCTCGAGGAGAAAAGACAACACAGAAAGAACCGTGCCTCACCAACACCACCTATGGAGACTTTCTGCTGTGCCTTTTGCAACCGGACTTGCCTATCTCGCATCGGCCTCTTTAGCCACCAGCACGCTTGCAGCAAGTGTGGGTAGAGCCCTTCCCAAATCTTTGTTCGCGAAGCCTAGCCATGATGATGATGAGTCGCATCATAGACAGCATTTGCCTGAATTACAGGCAATAGCTGGAGAGGATTTAGAAAAGTTTTTCTGTATGTTTATGCCTCTCTTATATCCCTTGAAAGGCATTTGCTCCTGACCATTTTTGAAAATGGCCAAGTGAACTATGGGTGTGGTTGCCCTTCTAGACAGAAACAGGGCATAGTTCCAAGGTAAAATGAAAAAAAAATTTCTTTATGACTCAGTTATAATTTCCCTGTAGTCTTACTGTGAGCAATAGCCATGAAGCCAAACCTTGGAGGAGTCAGCAGATTTGGGAAGATCATAGTGGTTGGCAATGTTCCTTGCACTTTGAAAATTATTTCTGCATAACTGATGGAGAAAGTACTTATATAAGAGAGCTTTCCAGGGAAGCTAAGAGTTATTCATGTTAAGTGTGAGCAGTGGTTAACTGTGAGCAACAGGCAGTTTGACTGCCAGAGTTTTTTCCAAATTTACAGTTTACATATAATCTACTTGCAAATGTGTAAGAGGACTGTTAACATTTATTATAATAAAAATCCTCAAACTGCTTGTGACATACAGCTTTATTAAAATGTCTTTAATATGTTACTGGTGTTATCAGAGTTATTTTTTTATGAAGTTTTATTGTACTGGTATTTTTGGCTGAAAAGAGAGAACCTTCCAAAAAAAGTAGTGGGGGGTGGAAACATTTTATTGTTACAAGCTAATTGATGAGTATTTAATATTGGAAAATAATATGCCAGTTCTTATAGCTGATGAGTTTATGAGAAAGTACTTGCTACAGGTTGGTTCTAGCATGGCTTCTTGTATATAACTATTTTCCTGTAGCACAGTGTTTATACTGATTGGCCCATAAACATATCTTGAAAGTAAGAGTAAAAAATTTGTCACTGTAAAGTACTTCAGAATATTGTCTTAAATTTTCCAGTGATGACAAGGCTGATAGTTGCAGTGATGTTGGGGAAGCTAGTAAACCTGCAGAGATACCTACACAGAGAAGAAAACGGATCTCCACCATGCCAAATCTTGTCAAACCCAGAGCTGGACCTTCATCTGCTCAGCGTTCTGCACCAAAACCACAGAGGCGAACATCACAGGCTCCTGATGGCAGTGCTTCACTTCAGAAGGATTCCTCTACGTCAGAAAAGAGTAATGTTGAAAGCTCTTTAAAGTCTCCTATGCTTCCTGAGAAGAAAACACCTGTGCCACAAGTACCACAGTTTTCACCACTAAAAAAATCAGTGAATAAAGAGCAAACTGTAGGTGTAGCTGCTTGGAAAAATGATGATAGTTTACAGAAGAATGTACCTTCTCCTCTCAAGGAGAGACCAACACAGGAAAGATCACAAACACAGGAGGAAAAGCTACCCACGAAACCTCCTGAAACAGAGAAACGAACATGTTCTGACCGTGAAAGGATCCTCAAAGCTCGGAAGTTAAGAGAAATGCTTAAAGAAGAGCTGAAGAAAGAGCGGATGGTAAGGCCTCTGTGTTGAGCAGTGCTGGTCTGTAAAGGGCAAGGCATGTGATTTACCTCGCGTACATTATCTCTTTGCTGTAGTGTCTTCTAATGATCATTGGCTGCTCACTGCTAATAGTCTGTGATACCTTATACCTCTGTATGAGTCCATTCTGTTTAGAAGTGGTAGTAGAACTTTGTCCACTAGTAATACAGATTTCACCAGAAATTGTGTATTGTTTCATTTGACTGGATCCATGAGTCTTTTTGATATAATACTGGGTATTTTAGAGTCAATGTTCCAATTTTGAAAGTTTCACACTTGGTAATAATGTAAAGAAGTGTGCTGTAAGAACCTTGAGATTTGGGATATCTCATATTTTTTCCAAGTGAATCACTGTCAAGAGTTCTGCAATGTTGAGTAACTTTTATTTGTGCCACGTATTGAATGTCTCTGAAAGGGTGTCTGTGATGCCAACTCTGACAAAGGGACACTTTTAATATAATCATACTTTAGTTCTTGGGGGTGGTGTGTGTAAACAACAAAACTCCCTGAATGGGGTACTTAAAAAGCAAACAAAACCCCCAAAAATATTAATTTGTGAAATATTAAGTACTTTCAGGGTGAATTTAAGTGGGTTTGTTTCTTTATTTTTTGTATGGAAGAAGCTGAAACATAGGCCTCCAGTAATCGAAGGACGTTCTCCACCAGATCGTTCTAAAATGACCATGAGAGACTTGATATACTACCTGCCAGAAAACAATCCAATGAAGTAAGTATGACCTTTTTTCCTCTCTCTTTAGGTTAAATTATTTTTCTGCCTGTTTAATACTTCAATCTGGAGTATGAGCGCAGAGGCAATATTGTTGCAATGGTAACAAAAGCTTCTAGACATTTTCACATAATCCTCATACAGAAATGAGAATGGAGCTTAGTGTACTTTTTGAAATATACAAACATGAACCTGCCCCAAGTGTTGATTTATCCCTGTAGAACTAGTAGAAATTTTTTTTCTCAATTACCTGCTGTGAAATTTTTAGTTATGGTTGCTAGGGATGTTGTGATCGCTGCCCGATCTAGTGGATGCAGGAAGCTAACCACTTCTCCTTCCAAGTGCTGAAATGCAGAATGCACTGCAAGATCCATGATGTCTTTATGTTCCATCTGGAGGGATGTAGCTGCTGCTGTTCCATTTATGTGTTTCACCAGTAGCAGGGCTGAGTGAGCACTCCAGAGGTGCACATACACAGGGAAGGCTAACGCAGCTGGCTGCATGGACTGCCACAGACAGAGCAGGACCTTTTTCTTGCAACTACCAAAAGCAATCACATACATAGAATTACAGTTATCCAAATCCTGTTTTTTTTCTCTCAGTAGCTGATGAGTTTTTTGTTGTTTCTGTTATCACCTGCTTGTTAATATTTGTGTGTTTATGTGTTTCATTTATTATTTTTTCTTCTACTCTGAATAGTCCCTAAGGATGTAATGAGCAAGATACTCTCACGTTCCCTGTACCCTTACAGTGGATTACTGCTCAAAATATCTTTTTTTTTGTCCTTGCTTGTATAAGAAAGAGCAAAATTCACTGAGTAGTGGTGATTGTTTAGTTAGACTTCAGTCTAGATGTGATAGAACAAATTGGAAAAAAAGCAGCTTTGTGTTTCTTTGTCAATTATTCACTAAAATAATTAAAGCCAGTTTTGTGGAATAAAGCAGAAATGTATCTGTACAAACAATCATCTCTAGCTTTTGATGAAATTCCAGGTCTTCGTTGGCAGAAGAAAAGAGAACAGAAAAAAATTCTGCAGTGAGTCAAATGAAAGGGTAAGTCTTGGTGGTGAAGTACAGTCAAAAATTTTCTAGTGTTATAAAAAAGTGTTTCTGTGGTAATACAGTGTAGGTCTATTGTTTTTACTGGTTCAATATCACAGCCCTTATTTTATAACAAATTGTAATTTGGAAGGGTAGGATGATTAAAGAACATTTTGCTTTCAGTATTATGTTTTTGCATATTTCCATTTTGCAGTCGAATGAAAAGCAGGTTTCAGAGTTTATCTATTGACTAACTTGATGTGTTGCTTTGCTGAGTGGTTCATTAAATTGTTGAATGTCTGGCATACTGAGCAGCAGTTCAAAACGTTATCAGTATTTTTGTTTGCTGTCTTAAAAATTGTAGACAGGAAGAGAAAAGTACTCTTGATCATGAAGAAGAGGAGGAGGAAGAAGAAGAGAATGGGGAGGAGAATCAGGATGGCCCACTTCTTGTTCCTCGTGTGAAAGTAGCAGAAGATGGCTCAATTATTCTGGATGAGGAAAGGTAACAAATTCTGTGCCTGAACTCCTGGACAATGCATACTGCATTGCAACTTAGTTTGTGAATAGAGATCTGTTTTACTTTGGCCTGGGAGGAGCATGAGTGTATTTGTGTTGAGAGTTGAGCTGCACTAACTTAGGAAACAGTGCAAACGTGGCAAAATAGGAGCAACAGGTATCTGCATCTCAGTTGTGGCAGATTTAGGGGAAATATTTTTGGAGAAGGCAGTAAAGAGGAAGATGTCCTATTCTATTACAGAGAATGAACACTGGAGATCTGTCAAACTTCCAAGTGTCTTCTATTTAGCTGACTTTCTTGTTTCTCAGAGTTAATATGTTAACTGCTTACTGTTATTTAGTTTTCAATATGATTTGCTCCAGCTTTGCATCTTGCATGTCGCTGCTCTATTCTTCTGTCAGTGTTTTCAGAAACTTTGCTTAGAATATGACTTCTAAAAAGTAGATTATTGAATTGAGTTTCCCAAGAGTATTATTAGTATGAGATTTAGGCCAGGGTTTAAGGATAGAGCAGGCCTGGTAAAAGAATTTGACAGTATTCTCAAAGGATATTGAGAGGCTCTTGCGGTTTTGCAAAATAAATTTCTTGAATGTTAAGAAGACTTTTTTTTTAATTAAGATTCTTAATTATGTCTGTCTGTACTCTCTCTTATGAAAAGGAAAACGCAAATTTACTTACACAGGATGAGTAGAGTAGTGATTTTTTGATGCTTTTTCCCATTAAAGTGCATGTTAATGTAAATATTAATTACAGAGTACAAATGCTCACTTGTGGCATGAAAAAATTGAATAGCTGTCTTATAAACATCTGCTATGTGTCTTCTTAGCAATATATTCAGATATAGGTGTGTTTGCTTTTCCAGCTTAACTGTAGAAGTTCTAAGAACAAAAGGTCCATGTGTTGTAGAAGAAAATGATCCTATCTTTGAGCGTGGCTCTACAACTACATATTCCAGCTTCAGGAAGAGTTTTTACACAAAACCATGGTCAAATAAAGGTGACTATATTTTTGGTTTAAAATTTTGAATCTGCAGAAATGTCTTAGTTTTCCACCTATGTTTTATACTTGATTTCCCCCCCAATAGAGTAAATGGATCTACTTATATTTCATGTAGTCTCAACCCTTCAAACTCTTACAACAACTGTAATATTTAATGTGAAAATTGACATTTTTAGAAAATCGAGTGCCTTATGGTACATAGGCTACTTGTGATTTTTTTTTTTCCTGCCATGGACTTTTAGATGATAAGGAAATGCCAGTCTGCTTTATCAAAAGCATAATTTTGGATTCTGGTGTACAGATATTTGAGCTCTATGTGGAACAGTTAGTACTTCTTAACTTGGTTCTTCCAGTCTGAGCAGGAGTAAATCATAAAAGATAAAAAATCTCTGTGTGGACTGATTTCATTGCAAGTAGGTAGACAGCTGTGTTCTTATGAGATGGTGGGTTGTTTTTTTATATTACTCCTGCTTTTAATTGATTATTACCTCTAGGCTGACAAAACTGCACAAGAGTTTTTACAGTTGGAAAGGACTTTTTACAACTGTAGATGGAAAAATTTAGCTTCAGAATTCACTGGGCTCCTTTTGGAAGGAATTGTGCACTCTTTTCCTGTTAAATAATAATGATGTTTTACATGGTGTTTTTCTGATTTCTGTTTGTGCTTGTGTTCATAATAAAAATGGACATTGACAATTTGGGATTGGTTAACTTTCGTTTACTAGCTTTACAAAACATATTTCGCATTCTGTAGTTTTATAATAGATGAGACAATTCGTTCTGTTGATAGTTCATTCAGCAAATGTTACTAGAGGTACTTAGGTAAAATAACACAGCTCATCTGGACTTGCAGCTACAGTAGGTAACCTTAAAGTTACTGATTTCATGACGTTAAGTTTGCAAGTTGTTTTTATTTCTGATAGCAAGAAGGATGGTTTAGGAAATACTTCAGTGTGTGTAATTTTTTTCTTTATTCCTCTAGAAACAGATATGTTCTTTTTAGCCATCAGTATGGTAGGAACAGACTTCTCCTTAATTGGACGGCTGTTTCCTCATAGAGCCAGAGCAGAAATT
>VWZG01006233.1:12447-43149 GCA_013396735.1 Grallaria varia
CTCTATGGTAAGAAAAGTGTAAGGTAAAAAAAAAAACAACAAACAAACAACTATAAAGGTCAATAACTTGCAGCAAAGTTACTGTTCCCTGAAGTTTGTAAGTTGACACATATGCACCTACCAATATAAAAATAAAATGGTAAAGGATGTCTGGAGCCTGTAATTTTTAACACACAATTGTACTTTTAATGTCAGTACAATATTAAAAACAAACATTTCCTTCTGACTTTTCAACACAAGACTTTTTTTCAGAGGTTCGTATCAGCTTAATTCCAGTCTGAATTTATTCAGTTTGCAACGTTTATCTTTCCTCTAGGAGAATTCTTAATTTTCCCACTACATTAAACTAGTATGCATAATTTTTTTAGATCATTTATCAGGTTTAACTTCCCCAAAGAGATAAAACTTTTCTGTTTCAGTGTTTTTCATATACCTCTTTACTACCCATTTTCAATTTCTCATTATTCTGAAGGGAGTTTCAGCAAGGTCTTGTACAAAAACGTCTTTCTTACAGAGGCCTCATTTGAAATTTCCTTGACTTGAGGTTGCTTTCTCTTTTGTCATAACACAGACTCACTCTATGACTGCATAATATACCCAAGGCTTTCTCCTCATCTGTCATTTCCAGTGGTTCTCAGCTTACAGAGAAAAATTGTATTAGTCCATAAATGATTTTGTACTTCACACCAATAAATTTTGTCCTATTTATATACTAGTAGACAGTTCACTTCAAACTGACTCAACAGGGTCAGCCATTTCTTCCCACTTGCAAATTATCCACAGATATGTAAAGCAAAAACCTATATCTCTGTTACTTATAATGTGATAGTTTTTAACTCCATAGTCAGAATCTAGTTTTTGTTGTAAAAGGCACTATGTAAATGCACAGGTCCTTTCCTTTAGGTATAATCAAGAAACCGTTGCTAAAAATATGTTTAATAGTCCATGGCAAGATTGCTTTCAACTAATTAATCCAAATGCTACTGTGAACAATCACTATACAGAATTCATTATTGTGTGCTGTGATTAACCAAAATTTCACAATATTTTCAGCTCCTAAATAAGAAAATTTTCACTCCCAAAGCAAAATTTAAGGTCAACAAAAAGGTTGAATTCTTCAAAATAACTTTAAATTATCCCTAGTTCAATATCTGCTTAGTAAATTAGTACTGCTGATTTCATTGCACATGGAAAAAAGATCTAGAAAAGATAGTTTTAAAAGAAAGACAATTCACAAATTTCAGGAAATGATGATTGACTATAAATTTTACCTCAAAAGAAAATTATCCTTTTCTATCAGAATATTATTGGAAAGAATATGAAATATTAGGTGGTACATTACTGCCTGGAAAAAAGGAGAAGAAATTAAAGTCTGTGAAAGAACAATACCTTTTAGGTGACAGATGCAAAGATACCACAACAATAGCACATCAAATTCCTTCAGGTTTAAGAAGCCTACTGTGTTTTTGTTTCACTCAAATATCCATAACACTTTATTGAGGAAGAAAATCTTTTAATGAAAAGAAATCTGACTGATAGAAGAGCCAAGATGTTACAGACAGTAAACTCTAACATGTATGTAATATGCATTGTTTTGAGGAATGAGGATGGGCTAGTAGGCTGTGGATCAGCATCTCCCAGTTATTTTAAATTCTTAAATAAAAGTGCAAAATACTTGGTTCCCTTCTGGCAGTCAAAGTGAGCAGGAAAACATACATACATAAAATATTAACTTGCAACTCCATCCCACGTTTGTGGAAGCAAGGACAGAAATGTAGTGAGAGAAACCTGCACACCCCCTTAATTGTGACGAGTCTGCATGGTTCAATGTATTACTATTATTTGCAGAAAAAGTATTTGGAAACACATGGATCTGGTATTGGATCAAAACATCCAATAAAACAAAAAAAGTTACAGACACAAAGATGTTAAGTGCTGTTCACTGAGATTCACAGAATTTGACTTCTCAGAGCAAGTAGCTGACTCTCAAAACCACACTGTTAGATCTATTTTACTAGCATGGAAACATCTTTGTTTTTCTCCTTTACCCTGAAATTGGGCAGAAATGTGCTGAGCTTTGTTTGACATGCTTCTGGACCTCTCCAAAAGTAGGATTCCTTTCCAGGACTCCTATCAGAAATATACGGTAAATTTATTAAGTAGGAAATAGAAATCCATTGAAGAGCTCTCTGAGCAATGAGCCAGAGCAATGAGCCATTGCAGGATCTAATTCACATAATGCTGAGAGTAACTGCATAGGTAGAGTGAACATAAGTTGATGGTAAGTTATATGAGCTCATGCTTGTCAAGGAACCTATTAAGGGAGCTAAACTTGAGACACAATTGGATTACAGAAATTTCTTGTGTAACATCAGAGTTAATAAAATGATAACAAATGGATTACACAATCAGAAGCAAATTGAATTCTGTCAATCTTCTGTGCTCTTTCTATTTGTTCTATATGTACTGTCTTATAGTAATAGAAAATAATGTATCTACTTTCAAAGAATTCTTGAGGTAGGAATGTCCAAAAAAAATCTGATATAGCAGGGATTTTAGATCCTGAAACTTGAAACAATGGTGACCTTACAAAAAAATGGAAATACATTCCTGAGATGTTCACATATATTTCAAAATTAATACAATAAATTTCCATTGTTTGATATAGATATAGCCAGCAAAAAAATTATATAAAAATATATATTATTATTTACATAATACCTGTTCCATTATCTAATGAGGAAACCAAGATTACTCTTTCCATTTACAACTCCTCTGGATCCACACAAACATATGCTTTATCTGGCAGGGTAGTATTAATTTTGGAATTGTCAAAAATATTTTTGGATCTATTTGTACACTATACCAGCATGTATAGAGAGAGTCAATGCAAATGTATTTATTCTTTCCTTCAAACAAACATATCCTTTAAAACAAGTACATGGAATATAAAGTCGGCTTTATTAGCAGTTGTGTACCTCTCAGCAATTCTTTGCAAAACCGGCCATTCCAATCTTTTCCATGGACAAGTTATTTTCATTGTGGCAGATGGATTCTCAGAAGACCTCCTCAAATCAGTCTCACTATCTGATAGGTAAGATTAGAGGGAAGAGACATATAGGGCAAATGTGTGAAATATACTTGTCATAACAACAACAATAGAAAAAGAAAATATACTGAGTAGATTAAACACATCAATATTTAGGACTGGGAATTCCCTTAGCAGTGAATTTTGTGCTTTACAGCATGCAGGACAGAAAGCTCAAATTTAACAAACTATGATTTACCTCGTCTCCTAACCATACAGTTAGTTCTTGACAAAAGAAGATCCAAATTTAGTATGTTATGATGTTGGTTTTAACTTTGTTCATTACGCAGAAATCACACCATGCTCTCCTCAGCCTGGTAAATAGTCGAATGGCTACTAAGGGTAGTACACTGAAGGCTTTTGAAAAGGATGACATCCAATTGACTAGGAGCAAAGATGAAGAAGAGATAAAGGATTTATTAGCTTTTTTTCTTTCCAAGATAAGGCTGAAGCAATGGTATAATTGGACTATGAGTTTAGGCAAGTGTATGAGCTTAGGCTAAAAATATCAGGAAAGATGTCTGATTTTCTAAGCCTAGAACTATGCATGTTTAAATGTTTTATAGCTTTGTTAAATTGATTTTTTTGTCTTCTAAACTGAGTATGCTAACCCCTCAATATGTTAAGCTCCAACTATTTACTTGTTGAATAAGGAGAGATATCAGTACAATATTCTCCATAAATTATCTGGAGGAGAAAACCAGATTGAGAAACAGATCAGAATTTACACACACGACAAGGAGCTCAATTCTGCATTGCAAACATAACTGTCTGTATAAATGTACCTCCAGTTACTAAAAATTTTAAATGAAGAATACTGTGGGTGGTGCATTACCTGACAAGAACAGTAAACTAGTGAAACTGACATCCATATGGCAATAAAAATGATATCTGATTTGAAATTATAAGGATTATATAGGGAGAAGATATTTAAAATTATATAAGGCATCTAGGAAAAAAAAAATTGTGTCCTCCTAAGACACCATGTTGAACACGTTATACAGTCTCAAACTAATATGCCTTTCTCCAGGTATATGAAAGCTCCATTGACCTCAGGTTATCCATCTCAGTGCAAAGAATGTGTGTAAGTGCTTCATACACTTTCCACCTTTTTATGTTATCTTTAATCCTTTGCATCAAAATATGCATAAAGTAGCTTCAAAAGAATTTCATTGTAAAGCCTTGCAACAATTAACGACAGGTCCTTACTTTAACAAGTCATCAGCAGTGAGAGATTGCCTGTTTTGAGAAGTAACACAGTGACCTGAAAGCTTCAGTCCTAAAAGCACCTTTGCTGTAACACCTCAACCTACATAAACTATTTTTTGTACACCTGGTTTGATGATGCATTCCACCATCCCACTCATTTTTTATGTGATTGCAGCTTTGAAGATGTTAAGGAAACAGGCTTGATTTTGACAGTTATTTCCTGGGATTTAGGGAGTGTGATTGTTAATCTGTTGCAAAAGACATTCTCCTTGTTTGAATAAATCATAATCTGAGGTTACTTTTCTCTTATCACTTTTCTTTTGACTTATGAATTCTCTTTTTCATTTCCTCTGAGCTCTTTTACTAATTGACAGGTGGTCCTGATGTGGTTCACTACAGCAATCTCTCTGAAGTTGCTGGCTGACTCTCCAGATGTTTAATTTCATCATTTTGATACACTTCAGTGACTTTCTAGGCTACATCTACCTAGCGCTGGTACACTTATCTCCCTTGTCTCTTCTTTTCTCCCATTAGAAAAGGTGATTTGGTGGTGGTGGTTGTTGTTGTTGCTGTTGTCTCACAGGTGAATTAATTCTCCTGGCATTAATTTCATGATTTTGAAGAATCTGTCACAAAGTTAGTCATGGAAAGCCCTCAAATCTCATCCCATTTCCATCCGCAACATGAACAACTTTGTGGCATTACATATGAAGCTTGATAGCACATGATCCTCAAAAGCCGGTATCACATTGTGATCCCCACTGTGACTCAGGTTCTTTGGTTTATAGTCATGCAGGAAAAAACGCCTGGGATTTATGAATGTTATAATTGTCTCAAAATTTTCAGTTGAAAATGCATTTCATTTATTATCCCTGTGCACTGTAAATCTTCATTTTGTTTGATATGTATGACACCTATAATGACAAAATGTTCAGATCTGTACCATTTTGTCAAGAGAGCATTTTACAAGCTCTGGAAAAAGAATGTAATAATTGCTCTGCAACACATGAAGACTCCTGTAAATTGTCTTGTGCTGCTAGCTATCCTGTATTACATTTTTCATGCCATAGATCTGTGAATGAACTACAGCTTTTAAGATGACACTCACTTAATACATTGCTGTGTATTTGAAAGTCTTGAGTTAAATGGATTTATTTCCAGTTCTGTAATATGTTGACTACCTTGCCTAGGCAAATATCTGCCTTCAGCTAAAATTTTCAACTACAAATGTACATGAGGTAATCTATTTTAATTACCAATTTTGATTGATAAAAATTTTTAATCCTTGTTCTCCAACTTCATCTAGTGTTAAAACTTAATTTCTTGTACAGAAATAATTAATGAAATTCCATGGTTCTTTAGACCTATTGGAAGGATATATCTCCAAAAACTTTAAAGAGAGCCGTTTCTTACAGCATTTACAAAACCAAAATGCCTGCCTATGACAAATTTCCTGACAAGATTTACAGACATGCTTACCTTTGAATTGTACAGATAAGCTTTGTGCTGACTTTAGAAGTCAGCATTCTGGAATAGCTACTTAGGAAAAAGCACCCATTTTAAAGTAAGAACTGCCTTAGTTACCAAGACAAAAAAGCTTTCATCAGGTGTGGGCTTTCTTCTTCTTTTTTCCTTTTCTGCTAGTTATACTTCAATTACTCTAATAAGATAGTGAAGGTTTAAATACTTTATTAAGAACTAAACCAGTGTCTTTCCAGGTGTATACTATTCCAGGATTACAGCAGTGCATTATTCCCCCTTCTAGTTTCCTCATGGTTTTAGAGTTCATACCCATGTAACTGTGCTTTCTATCACTGTCATATGTCAAATATCATAGACTCATAGAATGGTTTATGTTGGAAGGGATTTTAAAAATCACCTACTTGCAAACCCCCTGCCATGGGCAGGGACACCTTCCACTAGACCAGGTTGCCCAGAGCGCCATCCAACCTGGCCTTGAAGGTTTCCAGGGATGGGACATCCTCAATTCTATGGGCATGTTACAGCGTCCCACTACTCTCTGAGTAAAGAATTTCCTTCTAATATCTAACTTAAATCTACTCTCTTTTTGTTGAAAACTGTTGCCCTTTGTCTTATCACTACATGCCCTAATAATATGTAGACTTCTTTTTTACAAGCCCCCTAAAGGTATTGGAAGGCTGCTGTAAGATTCCCCTGGAGCCTTCTCTCCTCCATGCTGAACAACACCACCTCCTTCAGTTAGTCTTCATCAGAGAGGTGATCCAACTCCCTGCTCATCTTAGTGTCCCTCCTCTGGACCTGCTCCATCAGGTCCATGTCTTTCTTTTGCTGAGAAACCCAGAGCTGGATGCCATATTCCAGGTGAGGTCTTGTGAGAGCAGAGTGGAGGGTAACAATCAACACCCTTGACCTGCAGGTCATGTCATGTATTCAATCATCTTTTCCAGTAGAGGCTGCAGTATTTCCATTGCAATGCACTGGTTCAGGTCAACAGGAAGTATGGGCAAACAAAAAAACTCGTGCACAACAAAAAAATTAAAGCTTGAATAAAATTATTCAGATTCATTCATGAAGTGAATTACATTACAGAAAATCTTAGCTCTTGTTTTTTAAATATGGCTGGCTTTTTATTTTTAATACCAGAGGACACATAATTTAAAGAAAGAATCAAAAAATGAAAAAAAAATCTTTTAGAAGTAATGTTTCCCTGCCTTGAAAGTGTGAAGTTTCACAAAGGAAATGAAGCTCAGCAAAAATAGATACGTGCCAAAAGTGTGGGATCAAGAGTAGATATTTGGGAGCATCTGTAATAAAGAATTTAGGTATTTATTACAGAGTCCAAAATTGCAATTTGTGTATCTAACCAAAATGAGAAGCAGTTCATGACTGAAAATAAAGCAAATACTTAATGGTGAAATTATTTAAGTGTGAGGTAATTTCCAGATCAAAAAACCAAAAATGTGAAGCTTCTTTTTTCTATCTAATCCATCAAAAATAGTCCTTCATCAGAACAGTAGTGAAAAGAAAACAAAGTGTGAGGTCACACCAGAGCATGAACTTTATCACATACTAGTCTGTGAAATATAACATTTTGTTTCTTAAGGAAAAAACAAATTTAAACAAAACAAGAAAAAATAGGAGTCATCACATATCTGTTCTGGTTTTATTCCTGAACTGCAAATCTCTAAATGTCCTCAGTGATTTTGGGTGTTATTATGAAATCTTAACACACCACTTGCATATACCTCTATGAGATGATAGCAGGAATAGACATTCAGAATCCTGAGAATCCTTGAAGCCAGGGAAGAAAATTTTGACATTTCCAGTACAAATGTAAAGCACCTGTTATGATACTCAGTCCTTATATGCAATTCTCAAAAACAATGAGGTTTCATGCCTAAAATAGTGTCCATGCAAAGCAGCCTGGCCTAACAAAACCCAAATGGAGCATGGACAGGAAGATTTATATAGCTTACGAAAGTTATATAACTGATACAACTGTAATAACTTATGTAAGCATCGTGGCTGCATGAATTTTAAGCTGCTAACACATTGAGTATTTCACTTATTGTACTTTCATGTGATGATTTATTCTATCTTGGGGAAGTTATTTTTTTCATTTCTCACGTCTGAGTGAGCAACCACCAACAGCTAGTTTCATTCTGAGTTGCAGTTTTATTTAATAGAAGTTTTAAAAAAAAAGTAGAATTTAAAGTTCTGTATTCTGCCTCATGACAGTTTCATTAAATGGCAGCTGTCTTTCTTATAAAGATCAAGCCCGGAAAACAAAAGATTCAAACCCAGGAAAACAAAACCGAATGAGATTATAGACAGCTTTTAAGTTAAAAGCAAGGAAAAAAGCAATGCATTCTTTTGTGAATCAAGGGGTAGGCATACCAAACTATGTCTTACAGATGAATATATTCCACAAAAATTAATTTAGTTCACAAGTGTGAAAATTTATAAAATTTAGACCTCATTGTCTTGGTTTTGGTATCCACTGTGCAGAATGTTTACACCACGACAACATAGCTGTGCTTCGGTTATTTTCAAGGGAAATTCAATTTATGTAGCTAATGAATTTTAAGATGCTAGGTTATCCTAAGATAGAAGATCAGAGGAAAAGCTGAGGAAAAAAAGAGGAAAAAAGGTGGAAACAGAGATACTGTCAGACATTGTAGCAAAAAAAAATACTGCATTGAATCACATAGACATATTTAACTTTCATGAAGTAATATGTCATTTAATATATGTTAATATATGAACCTAAACAATGGCATGAAGCTGTGTCAGGGGAGGCTTAGGTTGGATATTAGGAAAATATTCATTACCCAGAGGGTGGCTGGGCACTGGAACAGACTCCCCAGGGAAGTGGTCACCACACCAAGCCTGACAGAGGTCAGGAAGTGTTTGGGCAATGCTCTCAGGCCCTTGGGGTGTGACTCTTGGGGCTGTCCTGTGCAGGGACAGGACTTGGACTTAATGATCCGTGTAGATTCCTTCCAATTCAGGATATTCTATGATTCTATGTTTTATTGGATTTTATATACCACTGAAAAATAATTCCTCACACATCCAAAATCTGTTAAATAAATTCATTAGTTTGCCCTCTATGTCCAAACACTGCCTCCTTCCAAGTGGCAACGCATAAGCAGAACAAAAAGTAAAATGGCTAAAACTAGTTAACTGAGGATTCCCTTGTTAGACCAAATCTGTAATCTGGCATCTCATGCACTATCTATGCCCATTAATTTTAGCAAAGGACATGAGAGGACTCCTCATTTGGCAAGAGAAGAGACTGCACTACAATAATTAACAGCATGCATGTTACAACCCCATGTGTGTCTGAACCTACTTCTAAATTCCTGTAAATTAAATAGCCCTGACTCTATTAGACTGAGAAAGGGTTCGTGTCAAAGACAACCAGTGGGCCAGCTTACTCTGGAAGACCACAGCATTCTTTTTTGTTCTGTGCCTAAGTACAGGATACCTGGACTGCTGTATTTTTGATTGATAATATCATATACTAACACAGATCCACCTCATTATAATTGAAATCCATCTTGTTCATGAGGTTATTTAATAAACTATAGCCTCTTGGTAAGATAGCCATAATCAATGTACATAAACTAATTTTTTTATTAGTTATAATTATACAAGGTCATTTTTATTGGTGCAGCTAGATTGATAGATAGCTCTGTAATTGTTTTCAAAGACACAGACAGCTATAATACAATTAAGTGACAAAGGATTGATCTTTGCTACATCAAAATCAATTGAATCTGATGGCACACAGAAAGTCACAGAGAAGTTCAACAGACTTTAGGATAAGACCTAAACTAAAAACAGCTCACAGCCTCCCCCCATTTCTCTCTAAATCCTTGGTTTATTCTGTATTTAATAAAACATCTTTAAACATTTAGAGGGTTTTTTTAAATAACAATAGATTAATGCAGTGTACACATTTTAAAAATTTGTTGATACAGTCTTGCCAATACTTTGGATTTTTGTTGATGCTGCAAAGCTGAAAGGCTAAAATGTTAGCTAAAATGGTGAAAAATCTAACCCTTTATTTCAATGTGACAGATGTACTTGCCTTGAGCACTAACAAGGCATAGCTAATTACTAATACAGTTGCAGAAAAGGAACTCTGACAGTCATGATCTATGAACAAATTTGTATTCCAAGTGACAAGTCAAACAGAGGTTACGGATGATCTTGGGCACTGGGTAGGATATAGAAAAGCTTTACATTTTCATTTTTATTGCTGTAGGGGAAATATTTCACCTTCACTAAGATGATGTCTGTGGTTTGCCCATGCTCGTACTCTTTCCATTAAAACCCCCAATATTTATTTTTATGCATTGCCCAGAGGTCTTTAATCCAACAGATTCTTGAGATCTCATTTTTCCTCAATTATTTCATGATTTTTTAATGATACAACAGTTATATTAGAGATGAAGGACTAAATCATGTATCATAAAATCCTGGATTTTCAAAAAATTGGAATCTGTAAACATTCTAGAGATAAATCTATTTTCAAGCAACTATTTTTGAAATATCTGAAGCTATGTATTGTCTTATCATTTCAAATACCATCAACATTTCTGAGAACTTAGATGATGCTAAAGACAATGCAAAAAATCATATAAATCAATTAAAAATTTAATTTTACCAAGTATGATTACTGAAATACAGTCAAAAGCATAGCTAAAAAATATTTCCATTATCTTTGAGTCTACAGTCCTCATTTTCAGTGTTTCATTTTTGATATGAAAGCACTTTCAATTTCTTACCTCTGAAAAGAGTTCAGGCAAGACCAAGTAAATATACAGTTCTTTAATGAGTTAAATAGTTATTCTTATTTATGATAAATGTGAATCAGTATTTCTAATGGTGAATGAGTTTTCTCACGGCTACCCTGGCAGGTGTAATTTCAGGACCGAAATATAATAGTGATTTGAAGGATTTTTTAATCAGCATTTACTCTCCTAAAGTACACACATTACCTGTATTTATTTCACAAATATTAGAAATCTCCCATAAAAGCTATCACAATGCCTTTGGGTGTAATAAGATTGAATCATTTGGGTCAGATCCCAAATGGGATTAGGCTTTCTGGCACAAAGCATTGCAGCAATTCAGCGTTAGGCAGTGAGCCCAGGAGTGTAATTCAGGGATTTCTTACATTTCCACATTCTATGTACAACGAAAGAGAAAAACTGGCACTTTGCAATGGGACAAGGAGTATGACAAGAAGTACTTAAACCAGGCAACATGAACACCAAGCCCCAAGAATAATGAAATTTCATTTCTCTTTTCTGCTTTAAGTGCTCGTGTCTCACCAAGTTTCTGAGAGGAAACAATTTCCTCCACAATTTTGTTTAAATCACACTGACCATTTGCAGTGGTTTTTGTTACACTCAGCAAATGCAACAGGAAACCTCAGTTCAAGACTATCATTGTTTTAATGAATTTCAAATTCACACTCAATACTTCTGATGAAGAGATATTGACTACTAGGAAAGAAACTTGTTTGTTTATTCTCCTTTCATAAATCTTGTATTAAGGACTTCACAGAAATTCAGCTCCAGTTGTAGCAATGGAGGGTCCTTCCTCAGTTTTGCAGTTTGCTGTTTAGGTCTTTCACATCCTGAGAAAGCACCAAACCCAGATCTCCCTCTCTAAGGACTGAAATCACAACCATTGTGCAAAAGTTAAAGAGCATTTTATTTAAAGAGTGCCATCTTTCATTTTCATATCATGTGCTTTTCAACTGATACTTTATCATGTGCAGACGGGGTTGCCAAAAGTTATAAAACAAGATTGTTTCTTCTTCTTCAGATTTACGTTTTTGCAAAGGTGCATCACATCTTCCATTTATACATCCAGTTGCATTACTACAGTGTAAGAAATAATCAGAACAAGTCACACCTGGTAAGTGAATAGCCAGACAGGGGCTTTTGGGTGGTATATATCTGAACATGAGACAAGGCTATACACAAAGACCCTTGAAACAGCAAAACATTTTCTCCACTTCCCTTAATTCTCTGGGGAACTGAGAAGATACCTTTACTGTGCTCTCCCCAAATGTATTATTCATGCTCTGCTAAGGAAAAACAACAAAGTGCTCTGCTTGAATGAGATTTGCAGAGAAGTAGTGGTCTATAGACAATGAGGACGGGGGAAGTTGAAGAATATCCTTTGTAGGTGGCAGGAAAGCATGGGCATGAAAATGGCTTCTACAAAGAACCCTATTAAAGTGGTTATCACTGCATACCTCACCCCCTCAAACCTGGCAATCTCCACAGGAGTATAAGTGATCCTTAACATCTGGGGACTGTACACTACTGACATTGTCCAAATGTTGCTATCTCTCCAAACAAGGAATCTTCCAACTAATTTTTATTGATTTTACTGACACATTTTCCTCCCAAAAACATTCTCTTTAAAATATTCATGCTTATGCATTGTAAACAGGAGAAAAAACAAACAAACCAAAATCCTCAGTAGAAGTAAAAAATCAAGAGAACTTTCTTTGCTGTCTACGGAGGCTAACTTCATGCACAGTAATGTAAGCCAAGAATATTAATACACATTTTTCTTTTATGCAAGCCTTTAAACATATAGATTTTCCTGATAATATTGGTGTAATGACGTCCTGCTGTTAAACGTTCATTCCTGACTGAACTGCAATTCTCTGTCCTCTCAGCTGTACCAACACAATCGTAGGGCCATGATGTAAACAGGACTGTTAAACTAATCCAGACTGAAAGCAATTCTTCATTTAATAAGAGCTATCATGTGCTCCAGGTAAATCCAGAAGTGTAATGTTAGGGTACTACGTTATGTTCCGATGAGAATTAAATAAAGGGCTAGCTGAAATATTGCTGTCAGCACAGCATCTGCTCATGTGATCTTTTATTCACAATAATAGTGCTAATTCACAGCATATCGAAACAGACGTGGAAACTAACACACACAGTACATCTTCTGAATATTCCCTATGAACTGCTCATGAGCAATCTGCAGGCCAAGAATTTATTCACTGAGGAAATAAATGAATATTTTCTAGGTAATGAATAAATCCACGAATTTTGCCATATGTTTGTGGACAACTAGTGAACAGAAAAAAAAATGTTGGTAAAATTTAACCCAATAAATAATTCATTACAAATTGCTTGCCTATTCTAAATTTAAACCCACAGATTTAACTGTCTCCAAGCTCTTTTTTGTAAGTAGCACTAACACCCAGTGCCTTCATTCATTATATAACTTGTCATCACCGTTGGTTACCATCTAAGGACTTATTTTGAGGCAGTAGAGGAAGAGAGCAATCCCTTCTGGTTAAAATGTTAAATCAAGTTACATTTCACCTCACTATTTCACTGCTGAAACCATCACCTGCATTCAAATGACCAAGAGACTAAGACAGATCACAGGCACAGAATAGTGCAGTAGGTTGGCTGCCACTTCCTTTGCCTTGACCCCTACTTTGTAACCTACCACTACTGAATTTCAGATGAAAAACGACTAGAGATAGAGAACCAGGCAGTGGGAAAGTCAACATCACCTCTCTCACTCCACAAGTCGATAGTTAAGCATCATCATTCCAGAATAATTTATCCTGGTTTTGAAATTTCTAAGTGTATAGTTATCTAAAAGAGTATCTGGAGACCTTTTTTAATGCTATCAAGTAGAGGAACTTAAAATAAAGCAAAACAAATGAGTATAGAAATGTACCTCCATTGTACTCTTATGTGGAGGAAAGAGGCATTTAACATCACTTTTGTTACTTAGGACACGAGAAATTTTTGCATTATCCTTCCCAGGAAGGCCTACTTCAGTAATTTATTTCACTTTAGTGACTCAAGAGTGGTTTACATCCTATGAATAATGAAGAAAACTAAAAGCTTAGAACAACTTGCTATGAACACCATCTAAGCAAAGAATATAATGGCTGTCACTGTAAATTATCCAGGAAATTAAGGTCTTAATTTACTTTCATGGGAAAAGAGAAGCAAAAAAATACAATCTAGTGATGCACTGTCTTACATATAGTTTTAATATAAACAATTTATAAAATGAACTTTCTTTCCAGTACAGTTTACCTTGTAACCATTTTCCTCATATACTCCTTGCCCAAGCGATGCAGCAGATATGGGTTGTTGATGCACATGCTGGTGTGTGAGTTTTGATTGGCTTGATATGGTTCAAATCCTGCTGTAGTATCAGGAGGGAAAAAATAGAGCGCAACATAAATACGTATGGATCACTGAGGCCTTTTTTGCTCAGCTTAAGATGACAGAAAAATTGGGGCGCTTGGAGCTTAACTGTAAAGTTCCTACATTCAGGCAGGTCAGAGAGCTCTCAAAAGGGTTGGTTAAAGGGGCTGCTCTCTATAAAACTCATTTTTTAGTAATTTCATCCATTAAGTGAGGGAGAAACTGCAGTTACCCTACAAAGTCAAAGGAGGTTTTAACACATTAATACAGAAAGGATCAGGATGAAACTTTTCTTTGTTTTCCCAATTGCACTATGTTTACAATCAGTGAACTTCAAGCAACCAGGATCCAGCCCTAATCTTTGGTAACAAGTATAACCACATAGCATATACTGGCATCATTGCACTCAGCAGTGGGAGGGAATATTAAATTTTCAAAATCAATTCTAATATCACTATATTATCACTCTAATGTAAATTGACCTTTACCAGTCCTTTTCTTTGAGACTTGGCCTCTTAGGACCTGTTTTAATTCAAAAGTTTCAATTCAAACTTTGAAGAAATGCTCCAAATGTTTCTGAATTAAATGTTTAATATACAAATAAATATTGTCTTCATATACTTAGTCTAAATTATTTTAAAATACTGATTTCAAAAATCAGAGGTCTAGACAACTCCCAGGAACTTAACAACACAAGGCATCCTGAAATGCTGCCCATAGAGCACCATTAGGAATACATATATCATCACAAGTTCTCATTGAAGTGTTTGACAACTTTTCAAAAGGCCTCTGTCCACCTTTAACAATATGCTTAGCCAAGCTAGTTTATCAAATTAAGAAAAATGAACATGTTCATAAAGTTCACATTTGTGTATTTTGGTTAGTTGTGGTCAATGCTGACAGTAGCCAAATGCACATTTCACACCCATAGTAAAGGGCTCCAGAACAGCTGTCTCCTTGCCACTCAGTTGGCAGCTATAACAGCTTTTAAGAAATGTCTCATGGCATCAGTTTGTTCTTCAGCCGAGCTACTGACATTTTTGAATTACATTAGAATAATTTCCAAATTAGTATGTCTCCAACCACTGTTGCAAATAGAAAAATTTTAGGGCATATCTGAGTGAGTAAGAAGCAAAAAAGGCAACACAGAGGACATCACTCTCCTCTCCTCAATCTGATTTTCAAGCTAGTCTCAATTTCCATGTCTTGAATTACTTGAAAGTTTATGGTAAAATCCCACCTTCCTTCTAGTAAATAAAGTTAGCACTCGATGCCAAAGTAAGATTGTTCTGTTTACAGTGTTTCCAGGAAATGTGCAATAATGCCACCTTTTGTCTGTTAAAAATAAAAATAAAAAAATATCAACAAGCAGGAAAAGCAAAACTTGTAAGTCAGAAAGTTAAATAAAGTAAGGAAACAGGAGATGTAAAATTACAAGTAAATTTAAAGTCAGACAATAGCTAGATTTAATTACTTCTGTCTTCCATATTGTTACATTGATCTCTAAAATGTCAGTCCTAATAGAATATATCACTATATTTAAACTATCTTTTCCTTCTACAATGAAACTAATTTTAAGACTATATTCCCTACACAGTACATGTAGAAACCTATATGTGCTTGGCTCTTCAGAAATTCTTATTCATTCTCTGAAAAAAAAACAATAAGGTGAGGCCAAAGAGACAGATTAGTCAACCAAAGTTTATAGCAACACACTGAGTTTTCATACATTTTATTCACCTCACTTATGACTTAAGTTTATAGTCATGTTTAGAGTTACTGCCCTCTAAAGACAAGGAAATAATAGCAATTAGCTATCTCAAATTATTTTCATTATTATGATTTATACCTACTAGGTTTTTTCAAGTTAATTACACTATTATAAAGGTACCTTATTTATAGGATTCTAATTAGTCAAACATTTTGATTGTGTAGAATATGTTGGTAGAGTAATTAAGACTTTATAAAGAAGCTAATATAAAGGGAATCAAAGAACAGATAAAACTTATTTCAGATAATCAGACAGTGAAAGTGACTGCTGGCAAACTGCTACATAAAATAGAGACCCGGTATAAATGCATCTATTATTACAAACCAGAACTCAAAGCTAATGCAACTCAGCTCCTAACACTTGGGGGTAGGTCACATTTTATATTTAGTGATATTAAGGAGCTTGCCTTTTCTTATTTATCTGATAGTAATTTCCCCATCTGGAAATTGCTAGATCATTATTGGAAGACTTTAGAGCATGAACACAGACTTACTTTCCAGTTTACCCAGTGCATCAGTTAATGGTAAGCCTCCCAGATTGGGAAAAGTATATCTAATAATAAGAGTAAGTAGGTTATGTGTCTTTTCTGTTTTCCTTTATTTCTCTAAAATGGTCAATATAATATGTTATGGAAGTAAATTTCAGCTCTGATCAACAGTAATGGAGGTCAAGTTTTGGCAGTTACATAAATCCAATGAAGTTTACTAGCCCATAAAAAATAAGTGCTGAAGTGTTCATTTTTCTGTGGGTTATACTGCTAGGTGACTTGCCATTTCTGTTATAACTACTTTATTACAAGTTTCTTTAGCAAAGAAAATGCTAAATGATTTCAGGAGAAGACATGAACAATAAAAGTCACTGTAGCTTTCATACAATAGATAATATTTGTGTACACTAGAATGACCCAAATAGAGTTCTGACAGGCTTTTTCTACAATGGAAAAGTAAAAAAGAGATCAGCTAGAATGCTCCTATTATTTAGTAACTGTTTCTAAAAATGACAGGTGAAATATGCTTTTTTTTCATAATGGTATATTTGATTTTGTGATGACAATAGCTTTCTAAAATATGAGGGGGTTGTTTGTTTCTGAAGCCAAGGAATAAAATAGAAGCCTAAGAATGGACTGGTTATTAACATAACTTCCATTTTCCATTGACCAGTGACAGGATGATAGAATTTGAATTTTTATTATCTTATTGAGTAAAATATGCAGTATTTTCTCCTAACTTTATATTAAACTTACTTTCTGCAATTATTTCATTTTAATCAGAATAATGCTGGGAACCTTTCCTTATTTTGTGTGAAAGAAAAGTTTGTGTCAGCTAAGCCTGTGGCAGCAGAACCTTTCCCTTGTGAGAGGCATTTAAATCTTCCTTATATCCCTTATTTAAGAGGAAAATCTCCAAACCAGACATTTACAAGCCAGAAGCTACACACTTGAGTTAGCATATTTTTAGATGATTTCTTCTGGAAAAAGAAGAGAAAATGAAATAGCATTTAAATTAATTTTATATTGTTCACTTTCAAAAAGAATAATTATGATACGGAATTAAGTGTTCATTATGTATGGGATCAGGTGTACAGTGACCAGAGCATTTTGGAAATACATGTCTGGTTTTGTATACATATTCCTATCAACTAGCAGAATTGTTAGTATGATAAATATGTGAGAATTTTAAGGCATGGAAGTCTAAACTGCTAAAATTTGGCACAGTTCTGAAATTAGAAGACTATCTAGTAAAGCATTTTGCCCTTTTGAATTCAGTCTTCTATGTTGTTCATAAACAGAGCAAGTAATCAGACCTTAGGGTTTTGAAGTTAAATAAAGATTTTCAAGAGGAAGTGATAACCCTGGCTGTATTCTGCACAGTTTACTGAATTTCAAGAAGGGTTTTATGGTTCCAGTTGTTTCATGAGTCTCTGTCTCTGACCTTTCACCGGGAAGCTGAGCTCTCTCAACCTTTTTTTGTCTTTTAACTCTTCAGTCCTTTCAGGCTGTAAAACCTTCTAGATGAACATCTAGCTTTTATAGAGTGTGCAAGTAGTTCCTCCCATGATGAATTCCCATTAAGTAGCTATGATCTCCTGCCGGTATCATTGTACAGGTAGCAAAAAAACAGCAGTAGCATCCCAGGCTGGAGTTCTTCCATGCAGAGTACATGTCTTCTGAGAAATTCCTTATAGCTTCGCATAAAAACAGAGGAAACTTTGCAATGACAGGTAATGATTTCTTCACAGAAAAGTAGGAATATCACAACAGACAAGAGTATTAAACAAGAATACTAAACATATATTTATGAAATGGGAGATATCCTCAGATAAAAGTCATTATGATAAATAATAACTGTTCATCTGAATCTATTGCTCTGCAGAGAATGCATTGATTTTTAAGCACTGAAATCAATGGGAACATCTGCCTAAAAATTGATGGTGCAATATAGTCTGTGTTGTCAATGGTTTACATCTATTCACTCTGTTGTCTGAGATTTTCACTTGATTGTCTTTCAGATTAGGTGTTGAGCTTCTTGAATTCCAGCCCAGATTTGATCTCATGGGGGATAATGCTTTATAGGTTTAATTTCAGGCAAGCTTCTACTCAAAGTAACAGCTACAGACTCTGACTTAGTACAGTTCTCATGATGGAAATTAAATATTCTATGATCATATACACTATTACCCACCAGAATACCAGAATTTCTCAACTGGAATTTTTTAATTGAATGTGGTAGCTCTGGAGTTCTTTATTTAGCACTAGATAACTGCTATTTCATACACAGAGTCTTTTCAGGTAGTCTGCTTTAATGCTTTGGGAGGAAAGTTGCTCTCTACCAGAGAACAGAAATATGTGCCTATACGCCCGCTAAGACAGAAGGATCAGGAGGACTGATACGGAAAGACCTATTGCTCTGTATATTTCAGCCTTCTTAATGCACGAACAGACAAGAACAAGTAAGTAAGGTTCTGGCTCACCATACTTGAGAAGGCAACAGGCGAGATTGCACAAATGTGGAAGAGCGGAGAAATATTGTAAAGAAAATCAATAGCCTGAAATACCTGAAATATTGTCTTGAATTCAAGCTGATGGTCTATCAGCTGTTCTTTGTATGTTAGCTTAAACCTTTCCATGAAGCTAATGAAATGAACATAAAAGTGGACTATATGAATCACAGATCTGATTCAGTGTAGCTGTTCTGGTGAGGGTCTGGGAAAGGTTTGGGGATGTTTGGTTTTGTTGTTATTTTGGGGGGGTAATTTGTTATTTCTATCACTGCCTGATGCAACGTATCTTTTTATGATAAGGACAAGTTTTCCAGTCATCTTTGTGTGTGATCATGTCTAAGTTACACAGATTAAACTGATCTTAACTCCTCAACCTAGTAAAAATAAATATGGCCACCATAATGAAATAAAGTTTCAAAAAGTATAAAGGGGTGATTTAGACTTCAAACTCCCTGAAAGACAATGGTACAATATACAAAATATACAAAATTTGACTTATATAAAAGTGTAAATCAACTGATAAACTAACTTAATAAGGAAATAGATTTGTTTTGAAATTATTAAAGGAAGAAATAATTTAGTGTATTTTAAATTGTAACTCATTATCATATCATTAAAAATTAGTATAAAACTACTCCAGAGAAAGAATTATTTTTTTCCTTTCTGCATCTCTAATTCTATAGACAAATATCTTCATTATTAGAAGAAATAGTTATACAATAAGGTTTTATTAACCAGTCAAGAAGAACAAGGGCATTTTAAAGTAAATATAAGTAAAGAGCAAGTATATTTTCTCCATTCTCTAAGAATTGCTTGTCCTAGTTTTCAGCTTACTGCAAGTCTCTCATACTCACAAAACCCCCACCCCTCTTTATTGCACTGCTAAGTCTGATTTGTAAAAGGCAAGGTGAAGAGTTCAGGCAGGCATCTAAGCACGCCCTGAACAAAATAGCTCTGATTCTTGTACTGTACATGAACAAACAAGAGATGCATCCCATCAGACTCTCGACAGATCTGTCGTTGTTTACCATTAGCTCTGTCATCTTCGCATGCCTTGTCATTCTGTGCAGCAGGGCAGGGGTTGGCCCGCTGCCCAACTGCTGATATGCAGAACTATCTCCCAGCCTCTTTGATTCTGCAGACAGCATAATTCCTGATGAAAGTGTGCTCCCTAGTGTTACACTGCTACAAAGGCCAGGGAACTATGGCTACAAAGGCAGAGAGGGAAAACAGATCCAAGTATGACTTTAGCAGATTCTCCTGTGTCTGGAAGGCTTACTCTGTTCCAGGGTATCTATATAATTACACATTTAATTTTCAAAATAAAAACAGGTTCAGGCAATTTTCTCTTTTCTTCAAAAAAAGTAATAAGTACTTAATTTTTTATGACTCACCGACAACTTTTCAGACTGGCATAATAAAGGCTGTGTGTTTAGTGACATAGCTATTTGAAAAAATTAGTGGCTGATTTTTTTATACTTTTCAATGTTAAGAGTGACCTCCAATTTCCAGTGACATTTGGGCAATCAACATTGTTTAAAAAGTCTCAAAAATCTCAGGTGTGCTAGTGGCTCAGCTGTGCCTATAATTGATTGCACCTGTCATGCATTATAGGATGAAAGTTTAAAACCAAAGTTTTTAACTCAAAGGTTTCACAAACCCTGCAGGATACAGTTATCTGTATTCAGCCCTTGTATACTGAGCCTATGGTGATGACAAGTTAAGCCATCCAACTTTCAGCCTTCAAACTTAAGCGAGATTAAAGACCAAGCTTTTAATTTACCATCCAGGCTGTGTATAGTGGAGGGAGACAAATACCTCCAGGTAGTTATCCATTTTACCTGCATTAGAGACCGATTTTAGCCTGGAATACATTACCCTATCATCAGATTAAAATAGATGTTGAATTTTCACATGACCAAAGTCAACCAAGGTGAAATTCGCTGTAAGTGCTAAGTCATAAAATTTTTATGTGGTAAGATGTGAATACATGTAAAATTTTATATTTGCTCATTTTTCACAGATGTACATTGCTCCATAAGGCGCCTCCACACTGGGGAATAAAACACACGGTATTTAGGGATGTGAATGCACATAATGGCAGAACTGTTGTCTGCAGTGAAGTCATCCCACAGGCACAGCATACAGATCTGAAGGCAGGTCAGTGGAAAGCCATGACTGGTCTCCCATTCCTCCAGCACCTCTAAAAGAACCTCCTTATTCTGCTGACATCACAGTCTTCTGTCCAGTGACAGCGTGGCAAAGACAAAATGATAATCTGATGTCAAAAATAGCAGAAGAGCTCATTACAAAGAGGAATTTAAAAGACTTTTCTAAACATACTATTTTTGAAGAGCAAAATTCATAGAACAAAACTTGTGACTGCATTTAAACGAGAGTTTAGAAACAGCAAATTATACATTTTTTAACTTCTCCTACAATATAATTAATATCTGGTAAAACCTTAGGCATCTACTTTGCAGGCACAATCACTTTCTTAATCATCCAAAGGAAATTATTTGCCTTTACAAGCATAGTAGCAAGAAGGAAGCCTATATTTTTCAAATGCTGTTATATGATTAATATTGATATTCATACTCATGGAGAATAAATAGTTTGCCATGCAAATAGCCCAGCTGAATATAACAGCAATACTCAAGACAATGATATTTTCAGGAATACTTTTCAAACTCTTACACAATTCTGGAAAAACTAAAGATTAAGTAAGTCATTGAAACTCCTATTTTCTGCTTTTTTCTATTAAAACCCCAAATTGTGTTTGCTAGCTCATTCAAGCAAATATTTCAAGATATTTGCTGGTCATTACATGGGCTATGGAGCTAAGTATAGCTTATTATCTATCAAAACTTAAACTGACATAATAATTATGTGTATGATGGAGTTTATAGTAGCTGATGTCTGAGGCTCCTTTCCAATTACAAATTTATCTTGTCAGTAAATGTGTGGGATATTTAAAATTATATCTTTAACTTCTCTTCAATCAGTTATTAGGAAATGATGGCCATCAGAAAAGACTCACATTTTATTTCATACAGGAAATATAAACCATGTAGAAAATATTGACATCTTCATGTAATGTCATAGGAATTAAAGTCTTAAAATTTCATAAATGTTTTTATTTAAAAGATTCTATCAATTTTTAATTCAAAGAAGAAGTAAATGTTTAATATATGCTTTTTTTTTTTGTCTCTTCTGCCTGGGAAGCAAAATTTAAACACCTCATGTAATATGTTCAATCAGTCAAGGAGGTATTTAGGGGTAGATAGGTATTCATCCCTCTTAAGTTTCTTCAAAAGTATTTTTTAATTAATTTCTGAGAACAGGAGAATTTTCTCATGTTTCCTGTGCTTTGGTAACTCAGTCTTTGTCATCTCAATACTGTCACTGCTCAACAGAAAATAAATATTCTCATGGTAAAAAAAGCTCCTTATCTCACAGTACTCACCTCCTAGGAAGAACATTCTAGAATTGCCCTGAAGTCATTGAGGTTTTACAGTATCATGAGGAGACCCATCACATGGTAATGTAGGGCCCAGATTCTTCGGAGTTTTCCATGTATCTGATACATTAGGCAAGGATGAAGACACCATACCTATACTTTTTTCCTTTAATCTTTGCACAAATTAGATGATGCAATGAAATCAAAGAACGGAAGTAACAAAAAAAAAATTGGCATTGGAATCTTCACAGACAATGACAAGACTGTGTCACATTGATAAGGGAGAAACCAACATTGTGAAAGTGTGAGTGGTCTACACACAGGCTTTAAAAGCTTGAATCCATGCAATATAGTGATTCCAGTTACTACTGGGAACTCTCTATGACTTCATTTAGGTTCCAATTCTTCTTTTAAATGTGGGGCTATTTTGCCCTGTTATGTTTGTTTCCACATGGATCTAAACAGTACAGAAGGTAACATCAAAAGAATTTGTGTCTGACACTGTGTTTCCTATTGAGTAAGGAATTAAAAAATCCTAGAGTACTTTCGAGTCTCAAAGACTCCGCATGGAAGAGGAAGAAAACAGGACGTTAAAAACTATGCTGATGCCTTGCTATTTCATCAGTGTTTCTATGTTTATCTTTCTAGTAAATGTATGTTAGACTTTGGTATTAAGCTTTAGCAAAGACAAATTATCTACCCTTTTAGATGCCTTCATAGGAGGTCCTCATGCAGTAAGTAGGAAACTACCCAGCAGGAAATGCTCTTTTAAGTCTGGGACATATTTTTGTATTTGGAATAGGAACACAATTCAACCCATCCCCCCATACCCAAATGTAATCAGGGCAGTTTTTCAACCATCACTGGATTATTCAGTTTATTAAAACCAAATTATTTCATTTTCATTAGACTTCCTGCCTTACTCAAAATTTCCTACAAAGTTATGTACAATATACTCTGTTTATATGGAACATAATCATTATAATTTTTAATTAATCAATTTTAACCTTTCAATTTGTGATTTGTGGAGAGCAAACAGAGCCTGATGTTGTGGGACCAATCTGACATTTAGTCAAAAGATAATTTAAGTCTTTTAAGATGGCTGCAGGAAACAAACTACAAACAGCTCATGGATTGAGTTCATTCATGACAACACTAATTTTTTAAAGTTTAGTATTCCATATGCATCTAGGTTTAGTTTCATTTTTGACTGTCCTATATATTCTGCAAAGCAAGAGTTATGTTTTAGTGAGTTGCTATAATCTACAGCTTTGTTGCACTGAGTGACTTGCTCTCACCCTTCTATTTTTCTGTCAGCTCTGAAGTTCATCTAGTGCGTTATAATTGGCCAAAACGTAACAAATTCTGTTTGATTTTAAAATTTATGTATTATAAAACACTCTTAGTGACCTTTGAATTTTACTACCTGGTAACAAAATACTGAAATGTTTTCTTCCAGCAATTGACTTCATAACACAGATTACAAATCATTTTATTTCCTACCCATACATCTCCTAACAAGTTCTCTAGGGGTACAGAGTTCAGCCCAAATGAAACTCTGATCATGGTCTGGGTCCTACAGTGGGCCTCTATTTTCATTCCTACTTAAGATTTCAAACTGTACAAACAAGCAAGCAAAAATAATACCTGTTATGCCATACATTTTAAAGGTAAAACCCCCAAACAAACACTTAAAATAAAAAAATGAGAACATTGCANTTTGATGAATGTGGTGTATAGTGTATATTTGGGGGAAAAAATACCTTAAATCCACTATTTCAGTGGGTAGGTATGTACAAGGTATATAAAAGCTCAGTTGACACTCACTATGAATAGATTGTTTTAATTGAAAGTATACTTGCTTTTCATGATAAACAGCATGATGATAGTATTACAGATAGATAAAAGTTTTATATATATCTAAGTTTATCATATTAATGTTTTCAAGTGTTGTTTTTTATGCCTTTATTTTATATAATCCTCAAACAATTTATACTAAAAACTAAGGAACAGAATCTCATTCCACAACAAGCTTCACATACCTTTGGGCAGTCTTTTCCATCAGCCTCCTTTTTCTTCCCAACCCTTCAGATAATAGGTATGTAACCCTAAGTGCACAGACACTTTTAATGCAAAAATCAAGCCATGATATCAAAATATATATGCAAAACCCATCTCAAAGGCAGAATGGACAGAATGTGTAAAACCTCCTGGAGAATGGGAACTACTATCTGAAGTAAAAAATTGTTTAGTTTGTACCCAGCATGATCTGTGGTACGGTTGTATAGTGCAGCTAGAGGAACAAAAATGACAATCCTACATTTTCACTTTTTATCACTTGCACTTTACAAAGGTGAGCATGATTTTCAGAATGGAGACTTATCCCTAAGACTCTTTCGAGAGGTTCCAAAAGAAAACTTTTATTCAGCTTTGCTGTTAGGAAAAGTCCTTGTTTCAAAGCGTCCCTGGTAGCATTTTAGAAAAATCTGAAGATTTGCACTGGAAAAGAAACATAAATTAATATTTCATCAGTTCCTGAGAAGACCAAAGTATTTTTGATGTGTGTAAGTGGACCTTCTCAGTTCTGAAGATTTTTTCCCCCCAGTTTTGAGATAGATGTACCAACACCTGAAAGGAGGTTGTAGGATGGTGGGAGTCAGCTTCTTCTTCCAGGCAACTAGGACAGAATGAGAGGATATAGTCTCAAGCTGCATCAAAGAAGGAAGGAATTTCTTCTCCATTAGGAGGAATTTCTTCACAGAAAGGGTGATTAAATGGGCTGCACAGGGAGGTGGTGGAGATGTTTGAGAAAAGACTTGATGTAGCACTTTTTGCCATGGTCTATTGATATCGTGGGTGGGTCAAAGATTGGATTCAATGATCTCAGAGATCTTTTCCAACCTAATTGATTGATTCTATGATATTACTCAAAAAGACATTTCTTGGTCTACAGACAGACTATGGTAAAGGCTCACAGCTCAACAGCATTCCTTATTCAAGGCCTGAATCTGAATTAACTTCAGAAATCACTTTCACTCACACCCAAAAGAGAAAAAAGGTAGCAGGTTACAAGGAATTCTGGTTGTCTCTGAAACCCTGTTCCTACAAGCCCAGTCTGATGTATAGACACTAGCAATGACTCTGAAGTTTGCATTGGTTTCTAAGCTTTCAATTTCTGATCACTTCTCACAGATTTTGCAGGACCTTCTAAGGTAGGAAACTTGCACCTACAGTGATTTATCTCCTGGAGATGCAGGGTTATAACCCTTTACCATTCCTTGTTTCTACATGTTGGTGGGATAGTGCAAATATGATCTGTAACCATATATAAATTTCCCAAATTATTTAACTCTGTGTACCTCTCTGTTAGGCAAGAACAGAATTTTGAACAAAAAAGGGGTTTGATTTCCAGCAGTGAATCAGGATTCACAGTTATTCTTATCATATGGAACGTATTGTGACTGCTCCTTCTTATGCTTTCTTAACTCTTTTTGCTCCATGTTACTCTCATGCCGGGCAACTACTAGTTGAAATGTCATTTAATGAATCAGACAAAACAGTGCTGTCATCACAATCAGCATTAGCAATTCTGTTTGGTCTCTGGTTTTACAATGCTTCAATCTCTCTTAAGAACTTAAGGTCAGATAAAATTGTAATATTTTTGACATTTGGAATTGTAAGCATATGTTTAGGGTACAGACAACAAGAAGAAAAATACTGGGTTTTAGTGAAAGGTTTCACAAAGAAAGCATCTCTCTTTTCTCCACTTGTAACCATTAGAAAAACTCCAAAACAAATAAAATGAACCAAGGACACAGATCTTTCTCCAGCTACTTAACTTTTACTTAACTTACTGTTAAGTAAAATGTTTTTTATGGGGAAATACTTTGTAGGGAAAAATGAAGGAGAAAACTAACTGAAAAATAAAGGCATTTATAAAAGGACTAAAGGAGCTAGAGAGGGATGAAAAGTAGCAGGGATAAGGAAAAATTAAGTTTAAACATCAGGAAAATCTTCCCAACCATGAAATTTGCAGACTGTGAATATATACCAGTAAAATAATGAAAATATTTCATTACTTAGAATAAGTAATGGGACAAAAAGCTAACTATTGCAATAAAAATTATTGCAGGTCTTAACAGGCTGTAAATCCACCTCTACATCTTAATACCTAGAGTTCTTTTGCACTTATAAATGCAGAGGTCTATTCAGCACAGAATTTTTTTTTAAACATGAAATGGTCATTCACTTAATTTTTGCAATCAGTAACCCATAAGATTTACCCTGTGAATCACAAAAAGGGTCATCAAATCAAACCTAAATTAGAGGGACTCTGCACTGCCAGAACATACTATTTAAATGGAAAATTAAGCTGCTACTTATCAAAATCAGGTCTTCATGGCAGACGACTGTATGGAAGAACAGTTTTCAGAGAACATTGGTCCCTGAAGACAGCACTTCAGGTACATACCTGGTCACGAGAAGCTTTGGCAATGGCCTTTCTCTACAAGCTCAACGTTTTCTTCCGTGGGGTTACATCTGAGGGCTGTTTTAGCTGCCCAGAACAACAAGAGCAATAAAGCTGAGGACCAGATGGGAGTGTGCTGGACTTCAGATGAAAGCAGACAACTGACACATCCATCCCTCAGGCCCTCCTGAAGTAGGGCGTGTTTCTGAGTTCACCAGCCATTCCATCTACCATGGAGATGAAATCTCAAAATGTCACACTTCAGAATCCGCAACATTAGGTTTTAAAGTTGTTCTGTATGGAGGAAAAGGTGTACTCATTGCTCAGAAGTGGAATATGACCACATACAGGAGACAATATACAGAATACAAGAAGTTCTGCCAAAAAGGATTAAAAATTGTTCAAGTGAAACCCAGCTGCTTTGATATTTTGATGAAAAAATGAGGCTTGGTTTCTGCTATTTGAGGTTTTGCAGTAGCATTTCACTCAGCTCAGATTTCATTGTGACCTCCTGGTTTCACTTATAACCAACTATTAAACATTTTCTTTTGGTAAGGAACTTTTCTTAGTTTCTATAAGACTGGCCTTGGAAAGTTTGAGCAAAGCCCAGACATATGTTTAAATTATTTTGCAGGAGTGGGGGAAGGAGAATACTAAGCTTTTTCATCACTAAAGTTATTTTAAAACTACAGTCTTTAAACGAGAAAATGCTTTTACATTTTTGCTGAGTAATATTTTCTTGTGTAATGAAGAATTTATAAGACCTAAAAAAAAAAAAAAAAAAAAACAAACACCAAAAAAACCCCAAACCACCAAGGGCATAAAAAACACAAACTAGGAAAACCTAAGGAAAAAAAAAAGGAAAAAAAAAACAACCCAAATGAGAACTAAATCTTGATTGAACTAATTCTCATATGCAGACATACATACACCACAGTTGCATACACCAAGGAATGATTCTTCAAATCTTCAAGTGTGCCAGATATCTCTGAAGCCTATCAGTGGAAGTGAACAGCTCCAACCATGAATCATCGCTGAGGAAGCAGAAGCACGTCAGTACACCTTTGCCAAAGTACAGTTGTGTCATATGTTACAGAAATTTGTCCCTCTACTGAGCTATGCCAAATAATGTTCTACAAGGAAGAGCAGCTACTATTAAAATGAAATATTGTATTGAAGAACTTGAGGGAAGCATTTTAGGTGGCAGAGAAGAGAGTGAGAGGAAGGGCAACTCACTCAGATGATATTACAGTAAAGCTGGACTGAGAACATTGTCAGTGTAACAGATATGACTCTGATTTCCACTTTTTCTCTTAAACTGAGTTTTGCCAATTTATGTCTTCACCCTTCAAATTTAGATGCTATACATCCAAATGCACAAGGAGTTCCATTAACTGTTTAATTGCTTTTTAGAACTGTTTTTTCAGCATGTGCACACACTTGCTTTCACACACGCACTGAGTTTCTAGTTAATGAAAGAGAGTAATCAAATTAATTCACCATTTAACAGGTCCTGGCCTGCTAAAGTTACTTCAGTCATTTTCTTCAGAGATTAGCAACTTAATTAATTTTAAACCCTTTCTCTAATGTCAAATCCTGCAAAAAACTAACAGATTATAGTCCTGCAGTGTAATTTGGACCATTTTGGCTTTTAGAAGGAAAAAAGCTAGTGAATGAGAAAAGTATTAAGAACATGTCCAAATGCATACCTGCTGACAAAAATGAGTTTTATTTATCTGAGTTTACACCCTAAAACAAAAATAGAAAAAAAGCCCAAGGTGGAAAAAGATAAGAAATAATTCTAGACAGAGAAGAAAAATATTTTGGTCACCAAGTTAAAATACAGCAGATTTATTTCCTTAGTATACAAACTTTCTGATCACTAAATCTATCAAGAGAAGCAGAAAAACTATTTTCCTCCTATAAGTTCATTGTGTCCATATAGAACTGTGACAGCAGTGAATGGAGTCATTTGCTGAACTTTCATTTTGCTAACAGTTTTTCACTACATTGCTTGAAGTCACTCCTCATTTTAACACCATCATTTGCAATTTAAAACAGTACAATTTATCAAGAAATTGTCCTAATAAAATTAAATCTTTTCTGCTGGCTTTGAGTAGGATTCATTTCATAAAATGAATTTGTTCCAAAACCAGTATCTAGACCACTATTTGTAAATTGCTTAATTTTCCTGTCTCTATCTGGACAGCACTTCAGTTTCCCTTAGGCAATAACAGTCATTTTCTGCAAATGGCAAGATACTGTCTGTCAACCACTTCTGAAAGCATCAGTAATATATCTGGGGTTTTGTTTCTAACTTCAAGTCAGGGAGTGAAGAAAAAAAAAAACAAAACCTTAAGAAATGAATGTGCTGTCTCCTCTTAAAAAGGAGTAGTTTTCCTGTCCTAACTCTGCAATTCCTTGATGAAGTCATTTTGAACTAAGTCGCACATTCTTTTTACCCTTATGTTTTCGAAATAGTAGCAAAATTTTGTTCTTCTCCCTGAACCTTCAGTACAAGGAGTTTAAATTCCAAAAATCAGCTTAATGTTGGATTGGTGATTTTGGGGACCAAACTGAAGACAGATTGTTTAGTGGCACATTCTGCGCACAATTGCTGAGCAGCAATTAAAAAGGAATAATTTCAGTTTACAAGTCCAGCTGTCTTCCCAGGAAATCAGGAAACATGCTTGAGGTGCAGCATGTCTTTTCTCAGCTTGGAGCCCAAACCAAAAGTGAGCATATTGCCAACTTAGCTGTTCAGAAACAGCTGGCAATAACCTTACGAATAGTGTATGTTTAAAATAAAGAGAAATAAAATGCACTTAAATGTCAATATTTAGGAAAATTTTCAATCCAAACAATGTATTTGAGCCTCCAGGAAAGGGTTGCTGCTTCCAGTGTCTTTGAAGATCGACTATTAGCAAAGATAAGGACTAAGTGTTGTCTAGGGCTTAAAGGTAAGAGCTGCCTGGCCCTGCATTGTATTTTCCATCACCATTCATGACTTACTGTAAGAACTTGCAAAAGTCATCTGGCCAATCTGTTTCTATTCCCCAAAGAGTAAAGCAAAGCTAATGTAGTTACCTCTATCCAGGACTTCTGTAAGCCTTAGATGTACTTAACCCTTGGTGTGATACTAGCAGAGTATTTTCAGTTATTATTATAGGTTCAGTTATTTTGAATCAGATTCTGTCTCCAGTTTTACTCACGTGAATTCTACATCATTGGTGTGGGGGGTCTTTATGTTCAAGTGGCTATAAATAGGAATTTAATTTGTGATGCATATTTATTTTAAACTGAATTTTTTTGCTTTTCAAAGGGGAGGGAGAAAAGAAAGTGAAAGCAGGACAGGAAGAAGGGGAAGGGGGAGACTGAGGGATGAGGGTTAGGAGGTAAGGAAAGGGAAAGAAGGGAAAGGGAAAGGCTTTGCATACAAGTAACAATGGATAGAGGGAATATTTTAGGAATTAAGCCTTAGTTGTGGAGGAAATCATGTCTGCAACAAGTCCAGTAGAATCTCTGCATTTCCAAGGAAACCTTTACATGAATCATCTGGAACAGGCCCTTTCCATAAAGTATACAAGAGAATTTTCTCTTTGTGTGTAGCATGGTAATTGCAATCTGTGAAAGGTTAGTTTACCCTTCAGAAAGGCTATTTTCATGACACTATTAGGCAAGAATTTACCATATGGCTTCAAGTTTGACCTTTTACTTTTTTTTCCCCTCTTTTAATCAATAATACAGGCAACTTGCACATTTTTTTTGTAAACTTAACTTTTGTGAGTGTGGAGTTTGGTGGGCTAAGAAATCAGGGACATTCCAAACAACCCCTTCACAAATGGTCAGATACAACATAAGGTGAGAATCAGAAAAGCTACCACTTAGATACCCTCTCAAAGTTAGGAATAAGCACCTGGTAGGCATGCACAAGATACTAAACAGACTGTGAAGTTTAGTGAGTAGAGCTACTGGGTTCTCTTTCTTTCTTTTTTTTTT
>VWZG01006233.1:43198-58416 GCA_013396735.1 Grallaria varia
ATAACATATGGATGCCAGGAGGCTGTCATGTGGGGCAGTGAAAACTGAAGGTAAATTAAAAACAGAAGTGGAACAAATTTTAGAAGAATTAAAAACTGCCTACAGAGCCTGATGTCTAAAGCTGATAATGGATTTGTATTTCCTCTAGTCCCCTGAATTCTTTGTCATTACATTTCCCTGTAAATTATTAGGGTTGCATTTGTCATGTGGGAACTTCTATAACATGTATCCCAGTGAATTACAAAGGGATCTACAAGCAGAAAAATGTATTGCCTCTTTTTAGGATTTAATATGTTGATTGCCCTCTAAAAATGCAGTCTCTATCAGCACAAATTTAATGCATAACATCATCTGTTTGACATATAATTGACTTAATTTAATAATGCATGACAATATTTGATTTGGGATTGTGGTTCATCCAAAGACATTGAAAAGGTGAACACCCTTATGCAGCAAATAAAAGCACTTTTTTTTTTGTAAAACATAGAAAGCTTATCACTAGTTTTTGTGTTTGAAGTGGTCACTATGGTATAAAAAGCCCCGCTATTTTATTTGCTTTTATTCCCCCCTACCATCCCTTGTAGCCCATGACTCCTAGCAGCAAAAGTATTAGATAAAAAAAGCTCAACCAGCATTTTCCCTCTATTTCTGATTTGCATATCTTCCTTATTTTGCTGCATTTTGAGCACAGATCTCCTCACATTTTCTCCTGAAAAGTCTTGATTGTTTTGGAAAATTACCAGCACTTAGTAAGGGAAAACAGTTTTAATGAACAAGAAAGAAAAATGTCCACCCAATGAACACAATGTCAAAAGGAACAAAGACCAGCTGTTCTATATGAAAATGTTTTAAATTTGTCTGGATGCTGTTTAACTAACAAGACCACAGTCCTTTGGAAGAATATTGCTTTGTATTAATAACTGTGTTCTTTGAAAATGTGTTACTTGACTGTTCTCTACTGCATGTATACCACCTCTGAAAGCATTCTTTCTTCATGGGAAAACAGAATCCTATTCTTCAGGTAAAGGAATGAGAGAATAAAGGTCTTAGCCTAATTCTACAGAAGTTTGTGAGTCTGTCATTTATCTTGGATGCTTCTGAAATCCAGAGCATATAAAAAGACAGAGGTACATAAAGCAGGACTAATCACAGATGTAATCACCAAATTAAAAAACTATCATTTCCAAAATCTCTGTTCAACAACCTCGGACTGGAAGAAGCAAAGTTGCTCCTGGCATGTTGTAATGCTTTGTGGTGGGTTAACTCTGGCTGGATGCCAGATGTAGTGCCCACCAAAGCAGCTCTATCACTCTTCTCAACAAGTGTACAGTGAAGAGAAAATAGAAGGGTTCATGAGTTGAGATAAGGACAGGAAGAGATCTCTCACTGAATACCATCACAGGCAAAACAGACTTGACTTGGGGATATTAATTATTATCAATCAAAATCAGAACAGGATAATGAGAAGTAAAACAAATCTTAAAAACACCTTCCCCCACCCAGCTTCTTCCCAAGTTCTACCTCCTCCCTGTCAGTGGCACAGGGAGACAGGAAATGGAGGTTACAGCCAGCTCATCATAGGTTGTTTCTGCTGCTACCTGGGGAGGAGAGTCCTTCTCCCAATCCTTTCTGGGGTCCACTGATTTCTGGTTGGATCCCCCACTAGTTTACAACTCACCATTTAATGCCATGAGGTTATCTCTGTATTCTTTTCTTTTTAGACTAATTCAGTCCATTTTTCATCCTTTTTTATAGCAACTTTCATTACTACTAGTTATTGTTATGCCTCATGAACTATGAAACACTTTCCAATAGCTGGAAAAGAACTGTAAAAGTTTGTTCCAAAAACTATAACGTGGCTCTGAGGTGACCTTTAAACACACCATTTTCTTCTCCAGTGCAGACAAAGAAATAACTTCTGGAGTCACTTTCTATTTATATTGATTTTGCTAAATGAGGAATTAGTCCAAGAAAAGCCAGCTGCTAGAAAGGAAGCAGATTTAGAACCGGAATTCACCTTTGTAAATAGCATTCTATTCTGATCAAGCTGACACAAGTTCTGTGTTGATAAGCTCCAGAGAAGAGGTCCTTTAGAACATGTTACTTCAAGAGTTACTTCAAGCCTTTACTCATTTGGCTTTCTCTTTTTTCCTTTTTTTCTTTTCTTTCATATCTTATTTCACAAAAGCTATTCAAAATACCTTTTCAATTAACTCCAACTTGAAATTATACAGTTTTGCAATGCATGACTAGATGCCCACTCTGCTTTATTTGGCTGAGAGGAGAGGAAGAAAATTTTGCTGATCCTTCAGGTCAGCAAGGCAGTGGCCTTCACCTACTGCAGCAATATTCCTTCTGTTGTATACAATGAGAATGAAAAATGCAACATTACATGAACATCTTCTACAAGCAAAGGAATCTCCTTCCTTCACCTTGAGAAATTTGATGGCTATTACTACTTGCTGAGTCACTCACAGCATAAGTTAACCACAGCAGCATTGCCACAACACAAGCAGTGAGAATTTCATTGCTATCTAACTACATAGTGGTCTTTGGGATGATAATCAGGAACTCCTGCATACTGATGAAATTTTCTTTACAGTCTACTTGGAACTATTATTTTCCTTTACTCTTACAGCTATGAAATCTAAACAGACTATCTAATGTATGGTGCCATCATTTAGATACGTGATAAGCGGATCGTTGCACAGAAGTAAATATTTCACAGAACACAGATCTAAAGAAATTCAACAGACTGTTGATGACTGTTGACAACATTAGAAGATGTCAGCTGCTGTTTTGCCCCTGGGGACAGAGATGCTACTATCTCCCTGAGTAACTTTTTCAGAACTACACATAACTCTGGGGTTTTTTTGTCTTTGTTGTTTTTTGTTTGATTTTTTTGTTTTTTAATAACTAAATTCTATTGTCAAAGCCGTAATGCTTGTCTACTGCTCTTTGTTATAGCACCTAAAGTTACTGGAAAGACGATGCCTCTGCTCTCTTAATAATTGAACTTCAAGTACCTGTTGGCCATTACTAGACTTGCCCATACTCTCTCCTTTACTGAATACTGACAATCAAGAATTGGACCATTACTCCTAGAGTAGTACCCCTTGCACATGGAGTTTTCAGGATCCTCAGCCAAAGACAAGCTACTGCGGGACTTGTGGGCTATTAATGAAAATAAGAACAAATAAAGCTCACTGTATATGATTTGAGGCTCAAATTTAATTAGTGAAGGCAAATTTGTGACTTGTTTCATTATTTTTTTACTCTCCACTGTGTCACTTAAAGTACATTAGCAATGGCAAGCAGTTTAGTATGAGACCATGACTCAGTGGAGACCTGCAGAAACCGCCTTTTTTCATGCAGTTTGTCTTCTAGATCTTAATCTCAAATCAGCCTATAAATTTCTTGCTAGTTTAATGTTCAACAAATGACAGTAAAACCAGCAAGTTACAAGAGGTTGCTTAATATCTGTTCAAATCTTTTTAATAACTCACTGAAATGCCTGAATGTTAAATAAATATTGGTTTGTGAGGAAAAAACAGGTGCATGCGAAAAATTATTAGCTTTCTGATTCTGTATTTTGGGGCTGACCACTAGCTCAATATACCTGTGGTAGACTAGAAGGAGAATAAAAATATCATAGTGGATTTTGTGCATCATCCTTCTAGTATCATACATGGAAAAAAATTAAATCAAAGTCTATCACACTGCATTTTAAGTAATACAGTCAGTGGATGTTGAAACTTTGTAACTGCTTGCTTAGTTTAATTTATTACTTCTGTTATAGTGCTTTGAGATGTAAGATGAGAAAAATGTTATTAATGTAAACAATAAATAGCTGAGAAGTTAGACTGAAAATTAAACTGAACATTTTAGGAAATAAAAATACAAGTTCATGAAATGAATCAAGTATGTGCTGAGCATGAACTAGAGTCTTGAAGCACAAATCCAATTATCACCAAAAACTCAATGCAATATCTGGATTCAGGCTTAAACTGCAGAAAACTGAAAACTTGTCATTTTGTAAGAACATAGAACATTTCAGAAAAGAAGCCCAAACCTAGTGTTAACAGTTAATAAATTATGTATCTGCATATACCTATGCTATTTTCATCTATATCTATATGTAACACATGAAATATTTAAACATATTCTTCAAGAAAGGCATGTATGTAACGCCTCTAAAGACAGACATGAGAATTTTTTGGTATTCTGAGTCATTTGTTCAAAGTAAAATAGCTGCAGAAAATATGACCATCCCACTCATTCTTTCATATTATTGAAATCTAACTACTAGGAAAAAATATTCCAAACATACGCCTTTACTAAGAAATACCCTTCTTGGTTACACTTGCAGATAAACAGAAGAAAGACTCCTTTACTTTAAAAGAAAACAAATTTTTATGTGTATGTGACTGTGTTGAGATGTTTTGAACTCAAATTTACTAAAATACTACATAATAAGTAGCCTAGATTAAACCAAAAATCTGTTTAGCCCAGTGCTTTGTCTCTGACACTGTTCAGAAGTAGCTTTTAAGGAAAAACTTATTTAAAACAAAGCGAATACACTTTCTATCTGTACCTTCTTGATTTCTGGGAGTTACAATATTCTGAACTTGAGGCTGCAATAATAAGCCCACAGTAGGACTTTCTTCCATGCCTTGCCTCACTTCTGTGTTTTTGGCTTATGCCTTCTACATATTGCCAAGAAAAAATGAAAAGGAGCTTCTTCATTCCACTGGTAATTTTATAGATACCAATTATATTTTCTTTATTTAGCTTCTCCTTAGTAGCTGTCCTGCTATTCTGACTGTCCTCACAGTCCTTTTTGTGTCCATCTCTACCCTTGCACCAGCAAAAGCATGCAGCATTTACACTCTAACTGTTCCAGAGATTTATACAATGGCAGAATCACAAATTTCATCTTGTTCTCTATTGTCTTTCTGATAATTTCAATATTCTATTTGTTCTTTAAATTGCTATTCAGCACGATGCTGACATTTAGAAAACTGTACACAATATCCTTGTGGAACACTGAAAGCTAATTTAGACCAAATCACTTTGTGTGTATAATTAGGATGCATTTGGTATTTTTCCCATCGAAAATTATTTTGTATTTATCAACAATGAAATTCATTTACCCTTTTATTGTCATGAGAGTCATCTGTAGTATTTTGCAGTCAATTTTAGTTTTAACTATGTGAATAATTTTTTATTACTAATAAAGCTTGACATCTCATAATTCATTCTGTTTCCCAATAATTTATGAATATGTTTAACTGCAGAAAACCCTGGTAATAAAATGCCAATTCTATTTGCCATTATAGTTTCCATTAATGAGTGGCAATAGCCAATTTAGACCCACCCTTTCTCTCTAAAATTAGGATTATTTTTTTTCCACAATGTGCACAAAATTGTATTTGTCAGCACTGAATTTCCCTTGTTCTTATGCTGTCCAGTCACACAGTATTGTACTGTGCTTTGCCATTCATCAGTCAACTTTCAGCTTTGGTGCTGTTAATAACTCAGTATTCATTAGGGAGCTCTGTCCTTTGCTATTGATCCCCTCTCCAGGTCGGTTACAAACTTGTCAAAGTGCGCGGGCTGCAGCATGGATCGTTGTGGTACTTCAGGTTTGACCTCAGTGAAAACGCGCTGGTTTGCCCCCACCTTGTTTCCAGTGTTTGTTTACCCATTTATTTATCCATAGGAAGACCTTCTGCCTTATCTCATGGCAGGTGATTTTCTGTCTTATCCTTCTGGTGAAGCATATAATTGAAAGCCTTTGGAAAGTATATAACGTAGATCTCCCTGTTCCACACTTGCTGCCTTCAGGACTCCGACATTTTAGCTGCTGCTCTTAATAACCACTGCAGCTTTGATTGCAGTTTTCTTTTTCAAAATTAAGTATTGCTGTGAAAGATTCTGAAGGGACATTTTAATCTTTCAAGAATATTAAAATTTATGTAATTTTCTGTTACAAGCAGACACTTCTGAATTCATCTGCATATACAGCTTAGGACTAAATTAAAAGATGTTTCTGTCTTGTGAATTTTTTAATTAGGAATTCCAATTAAATAGTAAGTATGTTGTCTAATTACTTATTTCCTACCTCATTCCTTACCAGGATATGATCCAGTTTATATGAAGGTAACTCTTTATGGTTGTATTTTTGATTTTAGCTATAAGGTTTGACATTAATGCTTCACGTACAACCTTCTTGACTAGTTGACAGCATAGTATTATTAATACTCTGCCTAGTCAAGCCTTCACTTTAATTATTGGAATACTCTATTGCTTTAACTTGACAGTTAAAATATTTACCTTATTTCACCTTTTTAATGTGCAATGTCACTTCTTTCTATAATACCATGTCTCTCATTTCAGTATCATTTTTGTCCTGCTATTGCAGTATTTTGCTGACTCCTATCCTATTTCTGAGCTGCCTCTTATGTCATATCTCTCATATAATCATAAATATTTCTGCTTCATTATTTTTTATCCAGTTTTCCATAGAAGTATGTGAAGAGGTGACCTCCATCCCTACACTTCCCTTGCAATTCTCTGCTGAAATGGAACTTTTAGTATTCACACTGTTTTTAAGTAATTCTTTAATGAAAAAGAAAACTAGTTCATCAGGAGTTTTTGTAAGTTGCGCAGATCCTGATGGTGTTCTGCCATCTGAACTTGCTAAAACTTTTAGAGTTAAGTCACAACAACCTTCTGTGGGAGGTCTGGCTGAGCCAGAATTTCTTTTCCCCATAGGAGCCCTCACAGTGCTCTGCATTGGTGTCAATAACACACCCATATTTTGGCTACCACTGAACGCAGCACTCACTGTTCAGTCAAGGGCAAGATCCTGGGACAGGACACAAATAGGCCAGCTGACCCACACTGACCAAGGGGATATTCCATACCATATGACATCAGCCCAGATATAAAAGCTGGGGCAAGAAGCAGGAAGGGGAGGCACTCATTGTCTCCAATGGCTGCCTGCTAACCTCCAACACATGCGTAGGTGCCCTGCTTCTCAGAGACGTGGCCGACCATTGCTGTACATGGGAAGTAGAGATTAGTTGCTGCTTCTGCTTTGCGTGCACGCACCCTGCTTTTGCTGTTTGTATAAATATAAACTGCCTTATCGCAAAGCACGATTTGTGCTGGTTTTTTTTGTTTCCACCCTTATTGTCTCCCCTGTCCAGTTGGGAAGGGGAGCGATAGAGTGGCTGGGTGGGCACCTGGCATTCAGCCAAGGTGAACCCACCACACCTTCCCTTGGGTAATGTCTACTCGTAAAAATTAAAACTGTATGGGGTTTGCATAACAAGATTTTGATAAGAGGGTGACTGAAGGGGTAAGTTTTGTGAGAAGTTGATATAAGCTTCTCTCATATCCGAAAGAGCCAGCATCACAGCAGGCCACGTCTGAGCCCACCAGCAATGGTAGTAGTGCCTCTGGGGTAACAGATATAAGGGGAAAAAAATTAAAACCAAATACCTGCACAGAACAATACCAGTGGAGAGAGAGGAGTGAGAATGTGACAGCAAGAATTCTGCAGACACCAAAGTCAGTGAAGAAGGAACAGGAGGAAATGCTCCAAGCAGGGACTCCCCTGCAGTCCGTGATGAAGACTATAGCAAGGGAGGCTGCCCTCCTGAAGTCCAAGAATGTCCATGGTGGAGCAGATAACCACCTGAGTCCATGGAGGACTCCATACCAGAGCAAGTGGATGCCGAAAGGAGGCTATGACACTACAGGAGGCTTGCACTGGCAGGGACCTCTGGAGAGAGGAGCCCACGCTAGAACAGGTAGTGCTTGTGAACCCGCAGGGGATTCACACTGGAGCAGCCCATACTTGAAGGACTGCATGCCATCAGAGGGACTCACTGGAGCAGTTTGTGAAGGACTGAAGCTCATAGGAAGGACTTCGGCTGGAGAAGTTCATGGAAGACTGTGTCCCATAGGAGGGACTCCACACTGGAGCAGGGGAAAAGTGTCAGAAGTCCTACTCCTTAGGAGGAAGTAGTGGTGAGGTTAAGCCCAGGAACTGGGGGCTGGGGGGTAAAATTTGGGTTAATTTCTCCTTACCCTAATCTGATTTGATTGGTAATAAATTAAACTAATTCCCCCAAGTTGAGTCTGTTTCACCTGTGATGGAAACTGGTGAGTAATCTCTCCCTGCCCTTATGAGTCTTACCCCATGGGCCTTTTGTTATATTTTCTCTCCCTTGAGGCAACAGGGGGGCTCTGGTGGGCACCTGTCACCCAGTCAGGATCAGTCCACCACAAAAACAAATCCCTAACATGGTATAGTAAAAATGAAGGACAAATACATTAAAAAACCCCAAAACATGTTTTATTCTATCTTGATGGGAAATTTCCTTGTGTTTTCCCTTCCCAATTCCTATCACATACAGAGAAGGCAGAGAACTCCTGATTTTTAAAAATAAATTTAGAGGATTCATAAAAATCCAAACTCAAAAGTAAGAATATTATTTTTGTCCATTTTTTGTAGAGGAATAAAGGTGGTCTAAAAATAGCTTTTAATTATTTTATGTTAAATCTTTTCTCTATAAAATAACTTTAAAATAAATGTTATATTCACGGGAAGAGCCTATACTATACCACAGAATAGGTTTAGTAGACTTTGTAGCTATAGATAAAATGTCTTCAGTGTGAGATATGAACATTTGTAAGCGAGTTGTACTTCTAAACCATGAAGAGTTGTATTGTTGTTAGTGTATCAACACAATTCCATTTTGAGGACTTGGTTAACTATTTTCTTTCAAAAACTATTTATATGATGTGACTGCAGGAATTACTCCATTACTTGGTATATATAATTTCTGGCTCAAAGGTTGAGATAACAGTATATGCTAAAATTAGAATATTTTAGTTATCTGATGTACAAAGATTAGGGTATTTAGTTTTCCATGCAATTCCTATTTTCAACTAACTTTTTACTACTATGCCAAAAGCAAAAGAAAACAAAAATACCTCCCTCAAAACTAAGGGGGGAGAAAAAAAAAAAGCACAATTTTAATTTACTCAAATTATTAATATCTGCCATTATCAGTCATGCTTTCTGTTATTTTCCTTCCTACCTATCACTATAAAAGTACCTCCAGGTCTACAGCTGAAACCAACATGTAGGTGAGGCCTCCAATATCACTGTCAAGCACTTGTCCTCTGATCTGAGGTTGTTGGCCAACACAAGTTGCCTTAGCCTAGGGCCCACGCTTTCTTAGAGAGGCGGTCGCTGCTAGTAGTGACAGTGTGTTTGGTAGGATTTCGTTGCACACAGTTGCAAGCAACTGATGCATTCAGTTAAAATTTCTAAGGTTTGTATTCTTTTAAAGGCCTTTTTCCCCGTATATGTATGTTTTTTGTAGCAAACAATTTTTTCTCTGAAGAGCTATATAAGGGAATGAAGTCAAAAATACTATCTTTGCCTGGTAAATGTTAGGAGATTTATTAGTGTGGGGTTTTTTTATACCTGAATTCCACAGATTGTACTTGCTACCTTATATGGAAAACAAGAGATTATCACCCTTATGAAACTTAATACCTTAAAGGTATAGTCAGGTGCTAACACAAGTCTTACAATTACAATCTGTTAAATGCAGTTGACACAGATATGATGGTTTCAGATTAACATAAAAGGCAAAGGATTAAGAAACTGGTGTTATGAGCAAAAAATATCCAATGAAAAACAGGATGTTTTATATCTAGGATATGTAGCAACATTAAAATAAGTATATTTGAACAGACTACCTGCAAAATATTAGTAGTAATTCTAGTAATAAACAAAAAGTTGGTGTATTTTTCAGTCAGGTCAGGTCAGGTCATGGCTAGGCTTCGTGAACAAAGATTTGGGAAGGGCTCTACCCATGCTTGCTGCAAGCGCGTTGATGGCTAAAGAGGCCGATGCGAGATAGGCAAGTCTGGTTGCAAAAGGCACAGCAGAAAGTCTCCATAGGCGGTGTTGGTGAGGCACGGTTCTTTCTGCCTTGTCTTTTCTCCTCGAGACTGATTCTGCGTGCATTCTCAAAGGAATCAGCAGCGTTATGGATGGTGTGTCTCCATGCCTCCCGACTGGAGGCCAGAGTGGACCGTTGATGGTAGTCAATATGGCCATATTCTCCACGGACACCCCCTTGTCGTGGGGGAGAAGCTTGCGTGTCCTTATGAGGCTGTGAGCTATGCTGGCGGTGGTTGTGCCTCCGGTAGGGTCTCCCATGCTAGTCAGGTCTCAGCTGAAGGGTCAGACAAAGTGTGTCCACGGGCAGGATGGGCTCACCAGCCTCCTGGCAACCATTTTTCAGTAAACCAATGCTTACAGTTACTCATGCAAGTTTTGGAGATCTAGGATCAGTTTCTCCCTCTATCTCACATGATAAGCAATCCATCTCACCTTGTAGGAGAAGGATCCAGTCAGCCTGCTATGGGATGTTTTGTGATCATGTTCTTTCAGTCTCTAATGTAAGTTTTATATCACTGTGCATTAAGAAACATAAACAAGGACATGGTCAGCTACTTTGGACCTATAGCTACTTTCTTTGCTTGGAAGCCAGCAAAGTGCATATCATAACTTAGCTCTTGCCCATCCCACATGAGAGCTTTAACCACAGGAGTATCATAAATTTGGTATCATCTCCTTAGGATCTCACACAAACACAGTTTTTCTTTATGTAATTTTTTCAAGTACTTATCAGAACAGTAGCAGTCTCTTCAAGGGTGATTCCAATGCACACTCCAATATTAAAATAATTCGTATAGAAAGAATTCTAAGCACAAAAATCTGCCAAAACCCCCTTCAGCTCTTTTGCTTGTTTGTGCTAATTAATAGTTGATCGTGCATTCTGCTGCAGAACAAGTGTTTCAGGTAGAAAGGTTTTCAGACATGGCCATGTCCATGTTTTCTATATCATTGGGAATGTTTAGTGATCAGGCTCTAGGTAGAAATATAGAACAGTCAGTTGTATAAGTCTGAATTTTATTTCTTCAGCCTTACTTCTAAGGACCTGAAACAAAAATAGTTCTACAAAGTGATGCAGCTAGTAAAAACATATTCTCTTTTCATTTCAGGTGAGTGATCTTGCTGAAAATGGCCCAAACCAGAAAAAGTTCTGATTTCCTCAACAAATGTTCAATGATAAAATATTCATCCAGTTCCAGTAAAGAAACACAAAGTATGTACAATTGCTTTGCTCTGCTGACCTTTTCCATGGGCCCTGAAGCATAGGCCTTTGTAAGCACTTTACCAGGGATTCCCTGGGCTGGGCTAAACTGGACCAAATTGGACTATCTTATAACAGTTTTTCAAGTCCTTACAGAGCAGAACCTCTGCAGCACTGGGCTGCATTAACACTTCCTTGCCAGTTTGATGGGCCTGGTGGAAGGACAAGCTGAATTTTTTTTTGCTCTGCCTCTAGGCACCCCATCTCTGACTTGACTTTCATATTTATCAAGAGGTATCAGCAGTCCTGGGGAAAAAGGAGAATATATCATGGAGGCAACTGTATATCTTGCCCAGAGAAGACAGAATAAAATTCATCATTCTCTTTGGGCATCAATCTGCAGGGCATGTGATTGCCCGTATTCAATAATTTATGAAGTGACTCTCTTGTTAGCATGAATTGCTGGTACATACATCAGTACATCAGTCAGTAAAAATTGAAGTGAATCGCCTAATAAATACTGTTGAAAGTCAGATGTATTTGAAATTTAAAATGGAGTTTTGACTTTTAAAGAAAACTTTGAAAAATTCCTAAATAAAGTTAAGATCTGCAAAAGTCTTTCTGCATGCAGAGATTATAAACATGTAAACCTGAAATGTAAGGGGCAGCAAGACAAAAATCTTTCCTAAGACAGCCATGGAAAAGAGAAAACTAGGACATTTTCTTAACTGAGGTCTCTTTCTTCTCTACAGCTGCCTATCAATAAAAATAATTACATTCTCAGAATAATTAAAGGATTTCAAAAGTAACCCTCTCAGTTTTGTGGACTATGGAGAGATACTGCCAAAAAGGTCTGGATAGAGGGACTTTGAATGCTGGCAAAAAAGTACTTGTGAGATTTATGGATTACAAAGAGAGCATGTAAATGCATAATTATACTTACTGTTTCTATAGCATACCCAGCCAAAGCCACTAAGAATGTAATCTCATTAGGTTTAAATTGACTACACATTGCTTTGGCAATATTTGTAAAACTCTATGGTTTGGTAATTAAGGGAATGGAAGAAGTGGGTTAATAAACTCTCTAGTTTCAATTGAATATAATTTTAATTACAAGACAATATTCATGCTTTTAGGAAAATATATATTTGAATACCCACACAAGGTAATACAGAACTGAGTATTTGACATTGATTTCACGTCTAATACAACTGCACTCATGTGATTCTGTAATTCATTTGTTCTGTTTAGTGAAATAGTTACTACGTAACCCTTAGCAGCCAAGAAGAAATTGATGATCACCATAGTAAGGGCTTAATGGGATAACAGAAAGAAAATAAGAGATTAAACAAAATACAGAGAAATGCTTTATATATTTTCTTAGTCTTTAGAAATAATGATGGAACGACAGAAAAATTCCTTAGCAGATGGCAAGTCGTCTTAATCAAGTAAATTAACGGATCATGCATTAAAAAAATAAAGCGGTGGGTTATTTGACACACACTGTAATTACATTGGACATATTGCTTTCAATAAACATTAAAGGACAAATTAACATTACAGTTGTGCCTACTATGTTTCTAAATCTGCTTTTCAAGCTTATAATTAAAATCCTAAATTATTACTGCAGCAAATCAACACTTTTAATAGGATTCAACATTGAGATCATCAGCATTTGCTTTTATTTCACCCCCACCCCAAAGAAAAGCCTTTAAAAAAATACAAATCTAAACAATACAGCACCTCCATAAATACAAAAAGTCTAGATGGCATAGACTTGTATCCTTTAACACATGTATTCTGTGTGTTAAAAAAAACCTGCATCCTTTTAAAAGTAGTATAACAGTGTCACAGAGTTGTTATTTGTTAGAGTAAAATAAAGAATTGTACATGGTAAAGATAGAATTTATTTTTCAGTCCTTGCACTTCAAAAGATCTCCTAGCACAAGTTGATCCCATGTATTTATTTTTATGAGAATCATAAAATGAAAATTGAACCAAAGGATAATGTCTCTGTTGAATTCCAAGAGAAGTGAATTAGATTGTTTGTTTATTATTTCCAAATCATTATGTCTTTCTCCTTCAACCTGGGCTCCTTCCCATTCCTTCCTGTGATTATTTCTGACTTATTCTGATCTTTACCTATATCTATGAACATTGAACCTGTTTTGGGTTTGTTTTCTATTTCTGTAGAAAGTGAAAAGTCTAAGGAAATGCAAATTGTGGTGTTTTAAACACTCAATTTGTACTGAAAGAACCAAAGATTTTCCAGAGGACACAATTTCCAACACTGTGATGTCTTACAGTTTTCTTCTCCATCTCACCAATTTTAGCTGCTTAAAACACAGTTTAGGGACATTATAACTAACTAAACCAAGTTTTGTTTTTATCTAGATAAAATTCCCTGTGCTTAGTTTCAGCATCAACTTCCTCTTCTGTTCCTGTTTTTCCTCAGAAAAAAGGTAAATTGAAAGTAGAATCTGGATACTTAACTGTCTATTTGTACTTGTTCAATCTACCCCATTAATTTCAAACTCCAGTTTATTTCCTGTGAAGCATTCAAACATGAAATCATAGTATAATGAGTTTCATTTTCCAGAAACTATTCTATTAACATCCTCACACATACCCAGCATTTCCTAAAATAAATTGATATTTTGTATGGAAATTTTGTTGGCTTGACATACATCCCATGGAAAAGATTAGACTGCTTTCATGCTACGAGATACTTCTGCTGGCTGAAATGGGCATAGGGATACATTACAGATGTTTTTGAAAGCACAAAGGAAGCTAGTGCAACTCTAGCCTAAAAAATAAATAATCATATTATTATTTTTAATCCAGAAATAAAGGTTAATTCACCTCCCTTGCCATCCCGATATCCTAAATTTAAAAGAAAGAAAAAAGTTCATATTACTTAAGTCATATGTGTCAGGCAATGATAACAGAAGCCCACTTTTGATTTCTGTCCTTACAGGAATGCTCTGATTCTCTGCTTTAACTAGAGATTGAGATTTTGCAATATTCAAATGCTTTTGAGTAATGTTTGATTTCAAAAGCCTTCTAATATAAATTTTCAATGCTTTGAAAAATGTCTTGCAAGTTTCTGTGTATGTGCTAATTTTAAACATATACATTTTATTCTCAGAAGTTAACAGATATCAATTTATAGATATATTTGAACCATTAAAGAATTAGGACCTTATTCTCTTCTTTCTTAATAAACATGTAATCTAATAAGAATAGTCAAAAATACACCATTTTACCGGTGTAATTGAAGCTGTCAACCATTTTTCACTGTGAGGATCACTGTCCTGTCATGTTTATAATGAGCTGGGATAAAATTTTAATCTCTCTCCAGCTTTTTTAGAAATATTTTTGTCATCTTCACTGGAATCATTTGTATAACTTCAACCTTAAAGGATATATTCCTGTTTCCATAGTACAAAATATTGTAGTACCATATTTGAAATCTTATACTTTTGCTATACTTAAATAGTCATTATCTTCTATTGCTGTAATTATATCCCATATAAAGCAAGCACTACACAGCTTTAATGATGTATAACCCATCTCATTTCAGCATGCCATTAAAAGGATTTTTTATGGCATACTTAATGATATATTGTAACTGATTATCATACTTAATTTACAATAATACATTTATTTAATGAATATTAATGTGATAGGTTTAAATACCTTATGGTATTACTTTGTTTTTAATATAGTCTTTCAACAATTTCAGTCTCAGAAACTATGACACCACTTTTTCTTTGTCTAAACCTTGTGATGCTCCACATTATGGAGTTATGCATAAGGTGGTGTCTGTGTGATTTCTTATGAAAGCACCTCTCAGCAACCAAGGGTTATAAATAAATTGCTTAAATCTTTTCTAATTAAGATAAAAACAACATATTCCAGTGCGAAAACCTAGTCCTACCGAAGACTATAATCGTCAACAAATTTGAGCAAGAAAGAGATCTTACACAAATAGATATTCATTCTCATTCAATAAATTGATATATC
>VWZG01006234.1:0-46288 GCA_013396735.1 Grallaria varia
GGGTGTCCGTGGAGAAGACAACCACCAACGTGCAGAACTGGTAACTCTCCTACCCCGTACAACACATGCAACTCTAAATCACAAAGGCAGACTCAAAACTAGTTCTTTCCCATACTGGCAAATGAGCAAAGTACAGAGTAAATTGCAACTACAGGAAATTTTTGTATCATTCTGGAACATTTCATTGACAAATATAAAGGGAGACATATATGGCTCTTGTAACCATGTGTAATGATGAAGCACAACATCAAGAATTTTAATTTTACTGAAATTACAGTTGTCAAAATAATTGCATTAGTTAATTTAAAATTCCTCATTGGAGAATGGCCCAGGCTATATCTCTGTTGCTCAAAATGTCCTATTGTGTAATCACTGTGCTTTTTTGATGAGCAATTTCTTTAATGTTATGCTATATATATGTATTGCAAAACTGTGAGTGATCTTTTTTTTTATACTGTACTGTGTTTTGCATATAAAATACATTATGCATATTCTCTCTCCCTGTCTCCAACTCCTACCTTCAGAAAGCACAGAATGGAGATCCAGTGTTCCCTAGTGTCTGTGATATTTTTTTGGTTTGTTCAAGTCTCCAAACTTCTTTGTTTCCCAAACTATCCACCTGCAAAATAACTGTAACAATCTCAACCATGCAGCTTGTTCTGAGATTCCTGGACTGAGGACTGATACAGTGCACTAGATAAAATGGTCTTAGCCTCCTCCCTTTGTTTCTTCTCTCTTCCTCTGTTACACTGGCAGCTTGGAGAATAAGCAGGAATTATTTCTTGCATGGGAATAATCTGTCTTGGACTGCTTAAATTAACTTTATGCAGAAAATGACCATGCTACGTCATAGCCAGGCCCATAATGTCTTGACAGAAATGGATGATGAAGTAGTCCCTTTTCTCTCATCGTATCTCTCCCTTTCTCTGGATGCTGACCTGCTGTGCCTGCCTGCCTACGTTATTCACACCAAACAGTTCAGTCACTTTCACTGAGCTTCCTCTGAAATTACATGGACTTATTCTTTTCAAAAATACATGGACTTATTCTTTTCAAAATTCATAATTTATTGGTTAGTGTGTCCAAGGATTAGCTGGATTATGTTAGCAATGATTTTGCATTCCAGTAAGGATGGTAAAAAAAGATATGGCAGGGGTAATGACTAATCAGGTAATGGGATTTTGCTGTTCCTCTGTGGAGGAGTGGAGCTGCAGTCTTCAATATCAGAAAACATTTGAGGATGAGGCCATGGAGCTAACAGCAAGATTCAGAAGAAATTCACAGTTTAGAATAGTTTTTCTCCTGCAGTTTCTTCATCTGATTGACACAGCAGACCATTAGTGCTCAGTTCGGATCTACCTTCTTGAACACTCAGTTGGAGCAGAGAGTGTAACCTACAATGGGAGGTGTAGGGATTCACAGAGAGACAGATACAGACACAAAGAAGAATAAAGTCCTGTCTGGCAAATCACACGTAACTTGAAATTATGTGTAAGTAATGGACTTGGTGGTAGTGTGATGCAAACTGTGAAGCCATGTGGATTTCAGTGGAGTTGTGCTGACGTACTGTCTCTGAGAATTTAATTCCCAGAGTATCAAACTATTTACACTGGAATGCCAGTATTAAACTAACCTTGGAGAGCTACAAAACATGCATTAACAAAATAATCCACAGAAACCTGGAAGGCAAAGTAGTACAGCAATTCTCAGCAGCACACCATGATAAGCACAGTCTGAGTGTGATGGAAACAGTTAGTTGATAAATGAAGCTACTAAATACTGTCTGTGCATTTAGACAATGCATTGAAGGGTTTCTTATTGTGCAGGGGAAACAGGTACACTTTCAACCACCCTGATTCACCCTTGGATATTTCATGACTATGTCTTATCACTCATTTGAGCATAAATTCATAGATTTTATGGTTAAGGGAGCTTGAGATGGGCTGCTATATTTTCAGCACTTAGTTCTGCCACTTCTTATTGGACCATCTGCTGTCACCTTAAAGAGACAAGTGTATATTACCAAGGTAAACACACAAATCATTCTTGCATTTGATATTAAAAAAAAAAAAGAGAAACCTTTAAAAGTATTGATCCAAAAGTGTCAATAATGTTACAGAGATAAGTCCTTGAAAAAGAAAGTAACATGAATATTGCCTCTGCAGATTCAAACAGGATGTTTTCACCATAAAAATGTTTGCTGCTTGCAGATCTTTACAATTTATTTCTTTCAATGAGAGTGTGACATTCATGCTAGTTCCAGTAGAATAATTTTAAAAGGAGGGGAAAGAGGAAAAATTATAAATTTATCACAATTATTTTAGAATTGAGTGGTATTATCTAACTCTATGATTAAAAGTCAGTGTTTCATGGACTGAGTGCATCTGAAAACAAATGAAGTCACTGTAACACTCATATCTGTGCACACAAAAGAGATTTTTATACACAAATATATCTGCACACTTACAGGCAGGCTTAATATATGCTATAGTTTCAAATTCTAGAAAGAGAGATGCACGACACATTTTTAGGGGAAGGATCATTGAACTTTGAAGAAAACTAAATTTTATCACTGTTGATACATGTGTTACATAAGACTGTGATAATATTATGAAACTGGACAATAATTATTGTATATAAAACCTTTGTCACGAATGAATCTGCTGACACACTTCCTTCTGTAGTTTCCATTATTAACAACTTGATCTCTTATATATATATATATATATGCACACACACACATATATATCTGCAATTGCTGGGCTTTTTTTCTTCTTTTCCTGGAAAATATTTTTAACTGCAGGATGGATATATTAAGTCTACTTCTTTCAGAGATGCCCATGTAATGGACAGCTAATGTCAGATATGTGATTGGCAGATGACACAACTAGTGGAAAAATAAATGTAAAGAGTGTATATTTGAACATAGCATGCTGTACTTTAGTGAATATATTTGAAATTAATTCTTTTTTTTTGTCTAGATCAATACCATTGTGATTTGAAAAGTCAGTACTGATTGAAATAGAAAGACTTATAAACAAAATACACCAAAGTTTCTCAAATTAATTTTCCCACCTTCTAAACATTTAAAAAATAATCCACAAAAGAGTTTGAGCATCTTGTTTCTTTTGAGGCAGTGTAATCATACACATTTTCATTCATATCTGATACTACAAAAGCTACAGAAAGATTCTATTGTTAATATGTGCCATATTATTGGTATTAACACACTTTAAATATGTGGAAATCTCATTCCAGTGGGGTTTTCTGTTTAATTTGTTCCCCTGTGATAATTACAGTTTTTGTCTGAGATGAGAGCCTTTTTTGTTAAGCTCCAGTGCTTCTGTGCAGTCCAACTGTTATGCTGAGAAGTAAATGAAAAAGCCTCTGCTCCAAAGCAACGGAAATAGGCCTCAGTACGTTCATTTTCAGGTCTCAGCTCTGTGCAAAACAAAAAGGCACAGTGTGATTTTGAAAGATGATGCCCTATTGATATGTCAGAAATTATCAGAATTTTCCATTGAAACATAGGTCTCCTTCCAAAACGGTAATTTTATTTTATTAGTTTATTTGGCTTTCTTATTATTTGTTTGCATGATGAACAGTTTGAGCAACAAATACATGTGTGTATACAGACACATGCATGCACACTTAGGTATACGTATATATAGGAATGTGTGTATATATGTATCTATGTATGTATTGCTTTTTACCCTAGTTTCATTTTCCAAAGATAACCTAAAGTAGGGTGGTAGGTTTTAAGACTACCAACATTAAACAATAGTCTATATGCTGGTTTCCTAAAGTATGATCCATTTTAGGGAGTAAAAAAGATAGTGCAGAGCAACATTGCCCCTTAGGTGACATCTATCATCTCATCCTGCATCTAAAACATAAACCAATATCAGAAACACAAATGATATGAACCTCCCATTTGCTTCTTCCATACAGGTGGATGCATACACACGCACTAAGAGTGACGGTATAAATGAATATCCTTACCCACCTTGCAAGTGGCAGGAAGCTAGGAAGAACCACAGCACATCGCAAGAAAGGCTGAGAATTCAAAATGACCTTGACAGATTTGAAAAATGGTCTGGAAAGAACAGAGGGAGGGAAGATGAAATTCAAGAAGGACAAATGTAAAGCAGTACTTAAAAGAGAAATGATCAATAAATACAGGATGAGGGTGTAGCTGGTCAGGCAGAAATTTTTCTAAGAAATTGGTAGCTATATGAGTCATGCTTACTGCAGGCTTGACATGTATTAAGAGCATCAAGTATTTGAGGAAAAAAATTATTCTGTGGTGTACGTTTGAGACAATATACATAAATACACATATTTAAATAAAACAATATACATATTTAAAACAAAGCAATCCTTTTTGTTTACTTGACTTTGTGGAGGCATTAATAAAAGTACCTGAATATCACACTTCAGAAGTGACGTATCTTTTCGGCAAGAATGATCAGAGACCTCTGAAGATCTAAAAAATGGTTGGATACATTTAGTTCATCTAAAGAAGGGAACTATGGTATGTTTTTCGAGAAGGGAAAACCTTGTTACTCATGTCCCTGCTCAATCTTCTCCCCTTCTGTCTTCTCTCTTTAATGCTCTCTAATGCTCTCCTTTCTTATCCCATCCTGTCTCTCAAGACGGAGCAAAAGCCTGGAGCTAGATACTCCCACAGGCAATATTCCTCTTCTGGGATTTCAGAGACAGAAGGCAAGGGGTCAGACCTGCTGCCTCTGCCCAGCTCTTGGGTTGCAAGGTGAGCAAGTGGAAGCAGTCTCAGGGCGGCAGGATTTGCTACTGAGGGAAAGTCAAAGGGGAGATCATTGAGCCCCAGCTATTGATGCTGACAGCCTCTTTCTGGCCTAGAATGGGGGTGGCAGCTTAACCATGGATGATTTATTTACTGGTGAACCTAGACTATGCTTATTTTCACTCTTTCTGGATTTTCATCCCCTTTACTACCACAGGACACAACTTGGTTTCAACCTTCAGCCTCTCAGGGGTGCTGCAAGGGAACAACATTTGCTTTTTAAGGCAGTTTTGGGAGAAACCTTTTTTGGGGGAGGTAGTGGGGAAAGAATTTTGTTCTCTTGTGTAGTTTATCAATTTCTCCTTGTCTTTGCTTAGTCTACAGTGTGTTTTTGCTCCCTGGAATACAGCATGGGCCCTGCTGATCAGACTTCAGCAGAGCCGTATCTTAGCATATTTATTTCTTCTTTTCCTGTTTCATAATTGGTATTTGTGGTGCAGTAGACTATACAGAAACTCACAGATGCCACAATCACACTCACACAGGCACACATCCATTTGGGCCTGCACTTGACTCCAAACGACCAGCGCTTCCTCAGCAACTACATGGGATTGGATCTTGGATCCCTCTGATCTCTCACGTGGGACTCTTTGAGAATGTCCTGACTGTACTGCTACTCCCCTATCCCTTCTCACAAGAGCTTTCGTTTGCCAGCTGGTTCCAGGAGCTGCTTTAACTGGTCCTGAAAGATTAATCCTCTCCGGGACTGTAGTAGCAATATGATGTTCCTCTTACCGTGGCATGTCAGCTCTGCACAGTCACTTGGATATTGCACATTAGGAATCCTACCACCACTAAAATCAGACACCATGCACGTATGTAGTCTCTTGTCCGCTCAGAGCATTCATGCTATGATGTCCACTTGCCAATTAGCAAGGACCATTCGAGGGGCAAAGCTGCCAAACAACGGCGGAGTTCAGGTGTTGCCTTTGTAGCTGCTGTAGCAAACGCCATCTTCTTTGTGGGAGCTGCTTCTCTGCATCTGCAGTGCCACATTTATGACAGGACCCTACTCTCAAAAGTTGCCAACTGAAGTGGCAAAACATTTCCCACCACTGGCCCTGGCTCCAGTTGTGCTGCAGACAGGCTGAGGCAGCCCCGCAGGCTGGCAGGGTTAACCCCTGGAACCTGTCATCTGCAGCACAGCCTGACAGGCAAATAAACAAAGAGAAATCCCAAAGAAAATAAAAGCAATTGAATCAACCCACACCAATAAAAGAGTCCCGAAGCGTTTTAGGAAGTATATTTGCCACCCAAAAAAGAAGAAAGAAAAAAAGCAGACAGCAACCAAAACGAGGCATAGCAGATTCACCACATCACCAGCCCTTTTTAAACAAACTGTGGTTACCTTGGCTATGTAGTGGTACCCTTTGTGAAAACCAAATAAACAAACAACACACACACTCCAGTAATGCAGGAGCTGCTCTCAGACTGCGTATTGGCTCTGAGCCACATCTCCCGCAGTAAGGGGAGTGTGGAAATGCACAGCCTTGGCAGCAGCTTCCAGCGCCTCAGGCTCTCACAGTTTATTTTATTTATTTATGGGATTTTCTACGGCACTCATCACCCTCATATCTAAGCATCTTAGAGGTATTAGCAGACTTACCCTCACAAGCCCTCTTTGAGATACAAATGTTGTTATCCCCATTTTATAGAGAACTAATAGTTCACTGACTTGCTCAGATTCAGAAGGAGAATCTGACAGAATTATGGACTGGACAAGTCCCTGAGTTCCACTCCTGAACTTTAACCACAGAAATGTCCCTCCAGGGGCGGTAATTAGATTGACTATATACAGAGAGCAGAACACTGTGGCTATATTTGACTCCTGATATTTTTATTTTTTTTTTTTCCTACAGTGCTGGGTCTAGCATGTGCTAAATACACAGAAAATAAGGTAAAACTGTCTAATTGCACTTTTCTTTATCTCTAAGGTCTGAATAGGGATATCAGTACAGCACACCTTTTTCATTAGTGTTTATAATAAAAGCAACTGAGATATTTCAGACTTGCATGTAGTCAAAGTCTAACAGTTTTTGGCATGACACTAATCCTAAATCAGTTGCTTTATGTTTATTTTCGTTTTTTGCTTCTGTTTGTGGTTCATTTTTCTAATTTGAGCACAATCTGCTGCTGCTCTGAAGTAAAATTCTTTTTTCATTCAATTTTTTCCCAAAGTCCTCTCCGTTGGTAACTTCAATAGTTGAGCTGTCTGTCATGCAGCTATTTTGGTGTTCAAATTGTCCACTGCTATAGAGTTGTGTCTCCTACTGTCCATCGGCAGTGCACTGCACAGAAAAAGCACAGGTACTTCTGTGTGTCAAGAAACCAGGAGGATCCCATGTCACTGCAAACGAACCATGAATTTCCAGGGTTCAAAGGACAATGAGAAAGACAGGATGAGTCATGTGACTTTTGGGTTGCACCCTGATAAATGGCAGGTCAAGGAGGGTTGTGTTTAATAGTATATTCCTCAATGAAATGTCACTTTTTCCTCAATGTGTCCTCTGTGTGAGCTAATTAAAATCATGTTTTACTGCAATGTCAGCACATGAAGTTGCTGACTTTCTTGTTGTCTTCTACATAGTACAAAATGAATGTTGTCATTTGATAAATTCAGGATCTTAAAGGTTCTGTCTGATGGGGTCTAATGTATGCTGCTCTATATATGTTTAATGCTTTTAAACTGCTTCCCTTCCTTTGTTCAAATTACAGCATTCATGACCTGTACATAATGTTCTCTCCTGCCGTCCCTAAGCTGTACTTATCCTCAAAAATAACAGAGTTTTTCAAAAGATCTAAAGCAAATAATGGCATTGCTTTCCTCCCAGCCTATTTTAACGTAGTTTTTAAGTCACGTGTCCAGATGCCACACTCATGTGCATCCAACGAGAATTGGCTGTGCAGGTGTAATTTTTTTACAGCTTAATTTTATATTGATAGCAGGGTATGTTTTCTATGTTCTTTTGAAAATAAAGTCTACTGCCTTACACCACACCTGATAATAAGCAGTAGTTAAAGCGTATGAGTATAGAAAGCATGGGATTAATTTCTCTAATCAATAACCAATGAAGGAGTGGCGCCAGGATTTTTGTTTGTAAAGCTCTTGGAAATTGCTGTTTATGATGCATCTCACCTCAGTAATAAGAACATGAACAAGAAAAATAAACAACCTGCTACTGCATGTATCTTTACTTTCACAATTTCTATCCTTGCATCCTGTAAAATTCTTTTTCTTTTCTTTTTTTTTTTTTCTTTTTTTTTTTTTTAACAAAAAGCAAAGTAATTTTTTTTGTGTTTTCNCAAAGTCAGTATCTCTGTGTTTTCCAGGTTTGGCCTGAAGCTGAATCACCTTATGCTGTGATCCACACAAACCTCATAAGTTAGTCTGGGACTGAGTCAGTTCTTTCATGAGAAATCTCCACATATTAGTTTATTGATAGGTGATACAGCAATGAGTGGTGGCAATTCAAGCAACTGCTCACTCCAAGGTGTACCTTCACCCTCCTCCCCACTCCCATCCTCATCCAGTGCTCTTTAGTGCTGAGAGCCAGTGTGCTGCTGACTTCTGGCTTAGATGCAAAGCACAGAACTCAAAGAAATTTTCTCACCTCCTAAGGACCTTATCCAAAGCCCATTAAAGCTGATGAGAGCCTTCCCATTGACTTCAGAAGGCCTCAGATCCAGTCCCCCAGGAAAAAAGATGTTAACACTCACATGCACATCCTTAAACCAGCCAGGAGAGAACTTCTTGAAATCAATATATCTCTATCAATATTGGTACCTAGAATTCTAAAACACAACAAAGATACTTTACTTGTGAGCCTTGCCAGCTGCTGGGGCAGGGGGGAGGGTTGGGGCGGGGTGTGGATGAGATGAAAGGAGAAAAGTAAATTTAAAAAAAGCCCTTGGGAGACACCATGAGACATCATCACCTAAAATAAGCAGCTGAGTCTGAGCAGTGACCGCAACAGCTAGAAAACTACATCCTAACCTCTCTGTGTTTGTGCTCACTCTTCTTGCTTAGCTTTACTGTACTGCCAGCTCTGTGCTGAATACACTAAATGACTCACATTACACACACTGCAACAAAGGCAGTTATACCCCAATCTTCATTAAGGTCTTAATGCAGCAAGGTACTTAAGCACATGCCTAACTTTAAGTACAAGGGAAGTCTAATTAACTTCAATGGGACTGCTCGCTTGCTTTAAGCTAGGCATGTGCTTAAGTACCTTGCTGAAACTGAGTCAAAGACTCCAGGTGCTACCATTTATACAAGTGTCATTAAACACAGAGTTAGTGTACTTAAATACACAAACTTCCTAACCCCTAAAACCAGATCATTAAATTATAACACTTACTAGAAAACAGCAAAGGTGAGCATGTTGATGAAGCATCACATACAGTAATGAAGACAGTAAGCATTAAAGCTATCAAAAATACAATATCTCATGAGCATTTTCAGCACTCCACCTGCAGTTTTTACATGTACACTGGTTCCTTCAGATTTCAGGTTTCCATAGCCAGAGACTACAGACTTCTGAAAGGCCTATGAAAAAGATCTTGATCTAAAAATAATACCACCTGTGACTTTAGGTATGAAAGAACAAAGAACTGAAACTGGAAAAGATTAGTGCCTCAGGGGCAAAGCAAAGATTGTTTGGGGTCCTTAACAGTCTTTTCAAGAATTTATGTTATTTTTCAGCTGTCTGAATTTCTTGTATTTTTAGTGCCTGTTTAATCGTCATCAGATAGAAGTTAAGCCACTCACTTGCTGTGTGACCGCAGGCAAGTTGCTTGACCTGTTTTTTTACTCCCCTTATCTGGCTGTATAATCCAGTACAAATGGGAGCTCACTGAAAGCTAGAAGCTCTGAGTGTGCTTAGCAGAAGGACTGGGCTAGTCTATTGCTTAGTTCACCAGACGCTTTGCCAGGGTCAGAAAAGTATTTATTTGGAAAGGACAGCCTGTCTCAGGCCAAGCAGGATTTAATTCTGCCCACTCCCTGTGATAATTTTTTGAGCTGTGTTTCTTTATTAACAGTTGGACTCGATGATCTTAAGGGCCTTTCCCAGTCTAAATGATTACGTAATTCATTAATTCCGTAATTAAGAGTTGCAGCACAAAGCCATAAACTGCAGATTTGGAGCTGCACAGGGGGCTCCTGCTTAGAAACCTAGAATCTCAAAAAATTAGGCCTCCTTTCTCCATTCTCAGTGTAGCTCACAGCTTGGCTAAGGGAGTGGAATAATTTCCCTGTGTGTATGTGTGTATGTGGTTAAGAACCTGAAACTATGCACAGATTGTGGATTGTTCTTGGATATTTCTATTTGGTAAATACAAGTGTTAAATAAAGTTTGCCTCATGCTCAGGACAATGTATAATGACTCCCTCAGAATGAACACCTTTAGCCCACAGGGAATAGTGCACCTGAATGAGATTAGGGAAATTTTGTCTTTAGGATGAGGGGAGAGAGATAATAATCAAAGCTAATTGATGTGAATCTCATTTTATATATGGCAGTTAAATACTATGGTGATGAGTATAGAACTGTTTTTTTCACCTTTCAATTGATTATCTGATTATTTTGTTGAGGTCAGTAGCAAATGTCTCTGACCTCATCGTTTGCTGAAGCAACTGTATTGTCACTAGCACTGGAGTGGAACATTGCTAACTGAATGGATTATAAAAGTAATAAAAGTAATGCTGAAATGCACTCAGTCTTTGGTAACCAAGACCATTACTGTATAAAATGAGATACTGAAAAGAGCATTATACTGGACAATTGTTTCAAATAATAATTTGTTAAACATCATTCTACTTACCTGTTATTCTTCCTACTGCTCAGTGTTGACTATCTGGATGCTCTGAAAAATAATCAGATACTTGAAATTAAGATTTATTTAGGGAAAAATGACATGGAAAACTTTTTTAGATGATTTTCACAGTGAAGAAAGGTATGTATTTGCAAAGTTTTGCAATTACTCAAACAGTATTTGAGCAAACTTTGCAACTGGTAAAAGAGAAGAGGAGAAAAACCTGCTGTCTTAGTTCTTTTCAAAGGGAAAAGTGCTTTGCTTGATTTTATAAGCAACATGCTGTTCTGTTGTCAGCCTTTCTGCATCTGTTATATCATGGGTCTTGACAACATCACAGGCCAATGTCCCTTGTGATTGAAGTAAAGTATTAAATTTTAGTATCCAGAACAAGGTGATATTTCAAAGGCCAAGCTGTTATTGAGCTTGCAGGTGATAAGTCTCAAATTCTGAAATTCTGCATTTTATAGAGAAGCACAACTGCTGACTTCAAAAATAAGTTTATAAGAAACTGCCAAGCACAAATGAACAAAGTTCCCAATGCTCTGGACTTAATTAGAGTCAGAGGGTTCCAGGGCAGGGTTCAGATTACTTTTCTTGAGCTTCTCTGTGGCTTCTTCACTTTACAGAATAGGAAACACATGCTGGTTGTAGTGTTAGAGAAGATGATATTAAAATCACGCCCAAACCTTACTTAAGAGTCAGAGAAGTCCTGTAACTGAAATCTTTTTTGTACCAGTGACAGAACCACAGCATCACAGTTAAGATAATTGTATAAAGCTACTGTAATGCAGGTTAGAGAGGTAATATGCGAGTGAGACCCCACCTGGGGCACTGTGTCCAGCTCTGGGGCACACAGCATAAGAAGGAGCTGCTGCAGTGAGTCCAGAGGAGGCCATGAAAATGATCTGGGGGCTGGAACACCTCTCCTGTGAAGCCAGGATGAAAGAGTTGGGGTTGTCCAGCCTGAAGAAAAGCAGGTTCCTGGGAGAGCTTACAGCCTAAAGAGGCCCAGAAGAGAACAGGGGAGGGACCTTTTACAGGACATGCAGTGATAGGACAAGGAATAATGGCTTTAAACTGAAAAAGAGCAGGTTTAGTTTAGATACAGCAGGGTAGTGAGGCACTGGAACAGGTTGTGAGGAGAAGCTCTGTGTGCCCCATCCCTGGAAGTGGTCAAGACCAGGTTGGATGGGACTTTGAGCATCCTGGTTAAGTGGAAGGTGTCCCTGCCTATGGCAGGGGTCTTGGACTAGATGACCTCTAAGGTCCCTTCCAACCCAAACCATTCTATGAATCTATGATTCTATGAAGTTTGATGATTCCCTGAGGAATACTCTGCTTGAGTAGTAGATTGCATGAGTGCAAACACCTAGAGTCATTAATACAGAACTGTCCAATTTTCAGGCTGTAAACACTGAATGCAAAAATGTTTACCTTAGGGATGGATCATCAGGTTTCAGCTGTTCATATTTCCTGCAGGTAATCACCAAAGAAGTGTCATACCTGTCACTTGGAATAGATGTACTTCCTGCCTGAATGGTGAAATCTGCACTTTTTCCCCCAACAGTTTCAAAAGTATAGAACTGGCTAGTGCTGTAATAAGAAATAATGTGAATTGCGAAAAGACAACATGAAAGGTATGTGTTTGGGTAAACAGCCAACACAAAACACTGCGGTGTTCACTTCAGATATGATATAAATCAAAATCATCTTTTCTACAATAAGGATTTATGAAAAGAAAGAGAGCACCTAAAATCATATTTCATACTTGGTCCCCACAAGGAGGAGTTGGTGGTGCAGTCCTTGAGTGATATTATAGAAAAATCACTGGTAAACACCTGAGCAAGAGTCATGACATTGGGGTCATGCTATTCTATGTCACCCACTATCAGAAGGACAGCAATTGTCTTCTCTTGAACCATTTAGTTCATTTTATCTTCCATCCAATGGTCCCCATAAAACAATCCGTTTCTATAAGAAAGATGGAGTGGATTACAGAAGACAAGAGAAGGTAGAAGGACAAAAGCAACTTGACCCTGAAAATTAAGGAGGTAAATAATTTAACAATTAATTTCTGCAGGGAATTTCTGCAGAACTGAGCTGAAGTTGGAAAACCACAGAGTAAGCCCAACCTTTTTATCTGCTCTCACTACAACTAATGAAACATTAACTATAATACATAACCATTGGTGATCATATTTCATTTGATAATCCATTAGGGCCTTGAATAGTTCTCTGCTTTTTCTTATAAAACATAATACTTTACAGAGAGGAAAGCAGGCAGGGAGAAGGGGAAGAGTATTTGTACTCACACTGTGTGCTGGCACAATAATGTTCTTCCTGCTGAACTAATGGCTCTTCATAGGGTTTAGGTCAAGGAGTTTAATGGTGCTTAGCTTTGGATGTCTCAGTAACTTCTCAGATTCTAAAACTAAACTACTTTAGTTTTAAAATATAAATGATGATGGTCTTAATAAGGAGACACATTTCCAACCAGACTTGAGAGTGAAATATATGATGAGAATGCTAAAACAGATATCTTTCTTCCAACTAATGCTGTGAAAGATGTCTGCTCCTTGCTGCAGATGAATTCACTATTTCCTGCAGTTATACAAGGCAGAGGAGAGGGAGAGGATGTTTGTACTCAGAATGCTTGTTACATTTTATTTAGCCCTTGAGATTTAAATACATATAAATAAATCCTGAACTCACATATCTGCATATGTTCTGCTTTTTTTGTTACGTGGCAACCCCGTGTGAAGAATGCAAAGATCCCCTCACCACATTATATTTCAAGATGCAGTGTAAAATACCCTGTTTCTATGTCAGCCACAAATGTCACTTTGAAAAAGTAAAAGATCTCTATTAAATGGTTTCCTTTTTTCAGACTTTCTACTGTTACTTTTCTCTACCTCTCTAAAAATTTCTTCTCATAACATAGAACTGACATTACAGACCAATATATTTGACAGCCCAGATTTCTTTAGCAACATGAATCTGCTTCTTCTGCCTGATTTTACTGCACACTGGAAGCAGTTACATATGTCCCACAATTGCACCTGAATCCGCCAACTTCTGTAAGTTCCCTATTAAAGAGTATTTTCTTGTTTCAAACACTATCATGAAAGAATATAATGAAATTTCTATCAATGAAAGGACAAAAGTTCTTTCATCTGAAATTAGGAAGGAACAAAGAAAACTTTTTGTTTACTTTCATAAAATTGATTGCCTTTTTTTTTTTTCTTTATTGGTTTGGAAATTTCTGTCCTGAGAGATCTGTGTATTTCCCTTCATCAATACATAGAGAAATAGATCTGAAGGATAAAGTCAACTGCTGGCCTAGCTTCAGAGAAGAGAAAGAAGTCTGTAACATGCCTTGCCACTTGTGCACTGGAAGTTTCTGTTACAGCATTCGTGCAGGACAGAAAAGGCAAGAGAATTATTCTAGACTGTTGTTGAAAAATCAGGTTATAAAAGGGGAAAGGGGGGAATCAGATTTACACACTAATGGACTTTCAATAGGCAGCTGCATCTTGGTAAATAGCCTAAGGTAAGGTTAAAGCCTTATTGTGTTCCACTAACAGCTATCACTTTGTGCAAAGAAACTGCGGTTGCAATTATGCCATATGGTTTAATGGACAGAAGTCAGAACTCCAAAAGGCTGTGGTTCTAACAACGTCCAGCAAGGTGCAGAAAGGGGGAGAAATCAAAAGTTTGATTCAGTGCTTCAACTGCTGGATGACTCTAAAGAAGTATTACAAAAGATTGAGGCAGGTAAAGGCAGCCCACAACTGCTCTGACCTAAGGAATCAATCTCTTCCATGCAAGACCCTTGTTTAAATAGGATGCACTAGTTTTGATTCCTGTTGCTTCTATGATGATACGTTTCTTCTCTTTTCACCTTGCTATACTGCCTCACGTGTAGAAGGTCACTCCCTGACAGGTAAACAAGGAGAGGGTCATTCTGCTGTTTTATGATGCTGAGAACGGACTGCACAGATTGTGCCGGCCACCAATCTATGTATAGAAGCCACTGAAAGCTTGTGCAGAAAGAGAGGACACTGACAGCTGGGGTAATGATTAGCTGGAGCCCTTAACATCTAGCTAGTGTAGCCTCAAGTGTGAGCACTACACTTGTGCAGATTTGGGGTAATTTTGCAGGACCTCTTGGATGGCAGCAAGAGATCTCCCACTTTTTGTCTACCGATATATACTCAGCTTCAGGAGTGTCATGTGCCAGCTTTCATATGCAGTCACCTAAGATCCTACCAGTCCTTTTATTTTTCTTGAAACTCCTCAATCAGCAACAGCAGGACTCGGAGGTTGTAACACTCTTGTGAACTGCTGTGAGTAGACAAAGAGTCTGACTCCCTTCTCCTTTACAGGTGCGTAAATTGGGAATGTTGTCATTCAGTTGCGACTTGAACAACTCTGCCTCGCTGGCCCCATACATCCAAGGAGAGAATTGCATGCAAAAGGATGACAGAAATAAGCAGAAGAGGGAAAAAGGGGGAAGCCCATCCTTCCAGCTTCTGTCTTGGCTCCTCTTCGCAGCCAGTAGCAGTTGATGTAGAATCTGCATTTTCTAATAGGGAATTATCCACCAAATTGCATCTCAGGGTTCATTTACTATACATAAAACCTATAGTGAAGTTTATGCTTTGAGATTAAGCCAGAGTAACAGCCTTATGTTACATTTTCTTACTGTGTGCTAACAAGGCTGGAGGAACACATAATCTTTAGAGTGAAAAAAATCTGTCTCTCTCATCTTTGAAAATGCTGTTGTTTTGAAAGGCCTTAAATATGTGCTGGGTACATTACTGACACATTAGACTGCTGACTCACATCTAAAACAATATTTAAGGCTTTAGATTTTGTTTTAATTTGTTTCATTTCAATTTTTTCTACCAGTCCAGCATTACGTAAGGATACCTTGATCTTGATTTAAATATTTGCTTTCTGTCTTCACTGGCACCTGTCCATTCTGGGGGGAATCTGAAACTCAATTTTGGATTGGTGTGATGAGATAGCTAAATAATTTTAACTATACAATATAGGTAGGTTCTTCTCCTCCTCTAATGCTTTAGTTGTGTGTCCTTATCAATTCTGTTTGCCTTTTGTAGCACTGCTCAATTAATAGAAACTCTTTCTTAAAAATACTTAGATCAGCCATATAGTGCTTTGGTTTGGAGTCTGCTTTTTTTTGTTTGTTTGTGGGGTTTTATCCCCCCAAGGAAAAAAAAAAACAACTAAAAGAGATAAAACCCCCCCTAAGTCTACAGAATTTTGTACTGAGGCACCATGGTTGAGATTTTTGAAGAAAGTAACATTTTGTTGTACTGGAAATTACAATAGCTCTTGTAAACAGGTGATAAAAGTGCCTATCTCAGGGGTGATCAGTTTGTTCATGTGCATTAATTACTTCTTCCAATACACTAATCCTCTATGGCCCAACAAAATTGGTGAGGATGTCACATTTCATTTGTATTTTGAGAATATATTTGAGGATAGGTTCTATATATGTGCATGTGTGTAAATCCAGCATATAGATGCAGCAGTGAGATATCCTCTCCTGAAAGCTAGCAAGCGATAAAGAAAACAGATACTAGTAGAATATTGTAGTGGGTTGACCCTGGCCGGATTCCATGGACTCATTAAATCCCTTTCTGCAACTAGGCAGAAGGGAGAGGGGTCATCCACTTAACAACTTATGGGGAAAAACAGACTCAAAGTGAGATAATACCTAAATTTATTACGAACAGGATAAAAGCTAAGCTAAATAGCAAGGAAAAAAAACAGTCTTAAAACACACACTACACACACTTTTCCCCCCAACCCCTCCTTCTGTCCATGAGGGGTTGCAGTCAGTCGCAGTTGCTGCCACTTGCGATGTGAGTTCCCCCACCCCTTGGGGTCACTCATCCATGGGGTGCAGTAAAGGTTGAGTCCCTGCACCCCAGTGGGTCTCCATGGGTTGCAGGGGGACATTCTGCTTCACCACAGCTTACAGGGGACCACAACTGAGTCCATCCCCTGCTCCGTGGGGTCTCTCCCATGGGAGACAGTCTTTAATAGACTTCTCCAATGTGAATCCACCCCTTGGGCAGCAGCTCTTCCATATCTGCTGTGCTGAGGGCCACAGCTCTCACTCGGGTAAAACCTGCTCCAGCGTGGCTCTGCCTCTCCATGGGTCCACAGGTCTCCTGCTCCAGCGTGGCTCTGCCTCTCCACAGGTCCACAGGTCTCCCTTCAAGCATCCACAGCTCCAGCACGGGCTCCTCCATGGGCTGCAGGGGTTTTAGCTCTGAGTCCTTCCCCTGCTCCATGAGGTGCCTCCTCCCCCCGGTCGCTTCTGCAGTGACCTTGATGTCTGCCTTGTTATCCCATGTTCTCGCTCCCTGGAATTTCTTCTGCGCAACAACTTCCAATTCTTAAATATGTTATCACAGAGGTGTTACTATGATCTCTAATTGGCTCAGCCCTGGCCAGGAGCCGGATGTCCTCCTGGGGCCAAGTGTCATTGGTTCCCATGGGACCAGGGGAAGCTTCTAGCAGCTTCTAACAGAAACCACCTCTGCAGCTCCACCCCCTCTCCCCCCACAACCAAAAGAAAAAAAATTCATCTACAGAAACCCAGGATAAATATAGAGGGAAAAACAAGAGGGAGCAAGAATAAACTGGATAGAGATTGGATGCTGGGAGAAAGTACTGAGCTATGTATAACACCTCTACCATATACAAGAAAAGATCAGGAAAGTCCAGGTTAACTGATTCTTGCTGCAGAAATCCATTAAAAAGTGAAAAGAATCAATTTAATTTACCACATTAAACAAATGAAAAAAGCCAGTGCCAGACCTAATACAGATGTTTTGCAGTATAGTGGGAAAATGAAGACATTGAAGCAGCAAGGCTTACAAGTCATAGTCTTGAAATGCTTAGATCAGGTGGCACTCTCTGTTAGAAAAGCAGGCTCTGTAATGATATTGATTGCTTCTAAGGCCATATTAGAGATGAAGACAAGTCCCAGGAGACAGGTTGTTGTCACCTTGACCTTGGGTCAGAGCTAGACCACTGACCCCTGACATCCAGGACTTCTGCACTGCATCATGATATCTTTCATGCCTACAGACAAAGTCAGCAGGGGACATGTGTTGATGTGGCCCTTGCCAAATCAGAATCGACTGGCCTGTAGGAAGCTGGAGAGCAGTGGGAAATGTGGGTTAAAGTATGTCAATAATGTTTCACAAGAACAATTTCTCCCAAGAATTGTAGCTGTTGGAATGTTTTGACATTTATTCGGTAGAGAAATGTAGCATGTTTTGTGAAGCACTTCAAGAGAGCTGCTGCTAACTGCCGCGGTGTATTGATCTTCCTGTTAAATTGCATGGGCACACTTGGGAGATCATTGAGATTCAGGCAACAGGACAGAAAGGATCGGCTGCACCCGATGGTCACTAATGGTAATTGGTTTCGATCCTTGCACTTGAAGAAGCTGTGATTTACTTGGTTCACAGATGAGTTGTAGACACTAAATATTTTGAAAAGAAAATATACTGTGATTTCTTTTTCTCATGTCATTTACAAATTATTGCATCCACTTCTGAATGTTTCATATGAAGTATATAAATCCACATGACTCAATATAAGAACATACTGAACAAAATTTTAGGAAATTCTCCCTCTTATCCATGAAGGCTGTATTAGTGCAGAGCAAATGAACTTTCTGATCCTAATATAAATGAGTTAATTAAATAATTATAATAATATTTAGCAAAATCTTTAAAAATCCATCAACCCTCTTAAGCCTCCCTATCATTACAATACATCTTTTTTTACAGTATACATATGCTTCATTGATGGCAGTTCTCCCACACTTCATCCCATTTGCTGTTGTATCATCAGAGTCTTAACATAATGAATGTTAAAAAGAAGTGTTTAAAGGCAACTACAAAAGTAAAAGTAAGGAGACAGGTATGGCTAGCAATGTAATACTGGAGTAAATTATACTAGAATGAAGAATCTGATATGAAAATTGGATACTAAAGTTAATAACAGATTAAATTATTGCAACAATACAGGATCTGAAATAAAAATTGGAGTATACTTCCAAAAATGAATATGGTGATAGTGCTACCAAAATTCATGCTACACATGATTTTCAAAGCAAATTTTGTAGGGCTTCTGTAGCTTCCTGCTTTGTACAAGATACTTTGCTAAGTATATGTACATAATTACATGAAAGTAAATATATTCAGTAAATGATGGCTTCTTTAATACAAAGAAATTCATATAGACTATGATTCTGGAAAGGAACCAATTTTGTACTTCTTTTAATCTGTTTCAAGTACACGTGTCCTTTATGATATATATGCTACATTTCAGTGGTTTTTTAAAAGGACAACAGGGTTTTTAGTTTTTGTTATGTGGTTGTTTCCCTTCAATTGAGAGGTCAGCAGTTTCTACAAACAACTGAGTTTCATGCATAAACTTGCATAAAATATCCATAAAATCTATATAGCACTTTGACAAATAGAAAACGGCACAATATAAAGCAACAACATATATTGTTTCTTTGTTAACTGAGATCAAAATTATGCCTATCTGGATTCTTTTGGTTAAAATGACTGTAAGTAGATTGAAAATTCAATTACAGCTAAATCATGCATTGTAGAATTTGTATCATCCAAAATTAAAATAGAGGAAATGGAGGAAAATGAATGTATGAATGCTACTGAAAGTTCAGTATAACAGCAGTATGGCATTTGCAATTGCTATACAAGTCTGAAATTTCTGAAATATTTACAAACCTCAGATAATGACAACCTCAGGAGAAAATCAAGAAAACAGACGGTATACAGGAGATAGCCTGAGGCAACCAGTGATGAGGTCAGATCTATACAGTATGTGTGCTTTACATGAAAAATGCTCTACTAAAATGTCTCTGTGTACTGTGTAGAGCTTTGGGATATAGCAGGTATGCACTAGGGAAGGTAAGGATTATTTACTAGGATCAGTAACATGGAATTCAATATTAAAACCGACAAAGGTTATCATCTATTGCACATTAAATTCACCACAGTTGTTTGACAACTCTCATAGCAACAGATTCCACCCTCAACAATTCAAAGCAATCTTTCAGATTAAAGTTCATGTGATCACTTTAAAGAACTATTCAGTGTTAATCAAGCAATTTTGCTTCAGGCATCGTGTTTGTCTTTCACTTCAGGCTATTTGGTTGATTGTGGAAAATGCTGAGTTTCTCTGTGTGAGTGTGCAGAGCTGTGTGTCTGTTAGGTGGAAGTGACAGGTGAGGTAGTGGTGGGGGGAATATGAGAACTAATTGAATAGACTCTGCAATAGGGATAAATAAAGTCCAAGTAGCTGACTTTTCTGATGGAGTAGGATAAGAAATATATTCTGCATTAATAATTCCCTAATTTAATTTTGTAGGATAATAACTAACGATGGCATCATTAAAACATAAAAATTACTTTAAAGCACCTGATTATATATATATAAATAATGTATACACACATAAATACATATACATACACATATATGTATATACACACGTTCATATATGCTTCTAATTGTAGATCATTGCCTAGATTATCTTGAACAGGTAGTACTTCACACATTTTCTAGTCAGAGTTGTTACTCGAAGAAAGGTACCTCTCAGAGAGATTAAGAAATCCAACTCCAACATTTCATGGCATAGTAACCTTTTTTCTCTCCAGTTGTGCATCATCTGCTTCGGGCATGTCTTACTCTTGATCTAACTATAGTCCAGGGATTTAACAGGTGCAGTATGATTAACACTAACATTATAGAGAGGAAAGACTAAAGATGCTGAGACTGTTATGTGGTCTGACATCACTGTTGAAGACCGTAGAATGCTCGCTTAAGTGACCCAATACCTGTGACAGAGTTCAGCATCTTCAAAAAATTTGTCTTTTTGAAGAAAGGTTTCATTCTGCAGTGCTGCCCTAACATCTAACCAGGTGCTGAGTCCAAGCTCCAGGTGAGAGACTACTTCCTATCAGTGCAACTAGCCCATCATAGGTTCACACAGGTAACCATTGCTATCAACACTGAAGGTAACACCATTGCTAGAATGAGTCCTCTGTCGATGTCAATGAGGAGTTCTGCTTGCAGGTCAGCAGCACAACCCTTAGATAGGGATGAGAGATAAGTAAGTCTTACTGCACTCTTGTAAACACTGGAGATGGGTATCCCATCAAGATTTCTTCAGAAAATAAGGTTGAAACAATTCTGCAACCTTTGAAGTAGTCAAACAAATTTTAATAATTTTTTTAATAACAAAAAGGCTATTTGTTTGAAATGAAGCTGTGTGTAGGAAATAAGTATTTTTGAATAACCTACTGATTCAAAAGGCTTGTAAGTGAAGACTATTTTAGTGGTCAAATATCCCATTTAGACATTTTTAATAAAAAATTTCCAGTCTGGATCCAGTTCAAATTAATCTTCCATTAGAGAATGTGCTGAATAAGAACTGTTTGTGAACAACCAAACCCTAATCAAATGCTTTGAAATTACTGGAATTATACATGGTACTTTACCCAGCCACATTTTTTTCCAGCAGTTGGTGGTTTGCATAAGATCCTCAAATCCGAGAGAAACCAGTTGTAGCCATTGGAAATTTGTGCAGTTGGGAAAATACTGTCCTACTTAACTATCCTTAGCATGATAGTTTCCAGGAGGAAAGATTTCATTAGGAAAGCCCTCTTATTTTGTATATTTTGTGATTATCCACAAAATCATCCTTTTCTTCTGCCCTTCTCACCATTTTTAGAAATAGTTTTCCAAAGGGTGATGTTTTTTCACAATTAAGTCAAACATCAAAAATGCACATCAAACAAAACTTTTGGAATCTTTGCAATTTGCTTGAAGTGTGAAAAATACATATTTGCTTCATCATCTTGCAGAATGTTTATTACTAGTTAAAGATATTCTTAGAGTGAGAATTCTTTAAGCATGAAAAAATGAAATAATAACAATCCATTAATTCTAAAGCACAATGATATTTGCATATTTTACTTTTTCCTCCTTTAGACTATCCAAAATAAACAAGGAAGCTGCTGACTTTGCCCACCAAAAGTGCTTTCTAATGGTCAAAATCATTCTAAAAGAATTAAGGTGTTTTTTTTTTTTTAAGATCATGTTTCATTTAATGATGCCTTGAAATTCTTTTTTAGCCCAAAAGAAATCCAGTTAACTGTGGAAGAAAATTCAAATCCTGATGATAATATCCTTGACAAGTCTATGCTTCTTTGGAATAAATGAGATTTTAGTGTGTTTTCTTTCATTTTCTCTTTACATATTTCAAATTCATACGAATGAAAAACAGTTTCTAATGAATCACGGATCCTTCTTTTTTCCCCTTGTTATATTATTACCCTTACTAAGAAACACTCCCAATAACGTATATCTTCTTTTTCATATCTCCCTGAGAAAGAAAAAAGCATTTTACAAAGATTTCTACAGTCATCTCCTTTTCAGTTTGAATTACTGCCTGATTTCACTATATGCAGACTATTTAATGACATTTGGATTTTATTTCTTAAACTCCTCTAAAATGCACAAATTTACTCTCTATGTGTGTACACGTTCTAGAACGAACTATACCTAAAATAAATAAATACGCATCAGTAAAGCTAAAAATAGAAAGATGATTTATATCAAAGAGCTCTGCGCAGAGTAGCAGAAGTGCATAAATATTACAGGATAGCAAGAAAGGAGAAACTCATGGCTCTAGTTAACGAAAAACATGCAGTCATAGACGCACAAGTGCATAAGGCAAATATCATAAATACCTTTCATACTCTTTTGAGAAATGCAGATAATTTCATAGCTTATGAGTGGATAAAAATTCCTTACACCTTCAGGAGCCCCAGGTGAAGTCTTTCAAATAAGTGAGCAGTATTCAGTCTGCTAGAGGAATGAGGCTTTTCTGGTCAATGTTTTTGGAGTTAGCTGAAGAAAATGTTGCCAGTCAAGAAGTAATGAGATGTATCTGTAATTAGAGATCTCAGAATCACAAACTGAGGCTGTTTAAAGCTTAGAGGAACAAAAACAAAGGCAGAGCAGGTAGCTCTATGTGCAAGGAATTTCTATATTTGTAACATTTTGTTTTTGCAGAGAGTGCAGAAGGAGTCACATCAAGAGTTTATTAGAAATATCACCCTTACAGGCTGTGCCTCCATGGATAATTTTGTCTATAATAACACAGAAAGTTTTTGTCTATAATGTCACAGGAAATAAATGACAGTAAGAAGGATCTTGCAATACTTCCAGTGTATCTGCAAGCACAGGGAGCGCTTTCTGTTCTTTTGACTTACTAGCATGGATAAGACATTGGTGTTTCAGAGGCCATCATGAAGGTTGTGTTCTCTTTTAACCATCGTCAGGTTTGTGGCAACAATAAAGATGCCACTGTCATCATGCTGTCACACAGAGGTCCTAAAGATGTGCATTAAAACTCCTAAGAGGCGTGTGCAGGATGTGTGAGCTCCTTCTCCAGCATATCATTCTCTAGCAGAGAGAGACACAATGACTATAGGATACAGTATATTGTATCCTAAGAAAAAGGGATATCATTTTCTCCAAGCTCTCAGAGTCAAAAGCTGTGATGATAGACTGCTCTGTATGCTCTGTATGTTTCCACTCATTAATCCCGGCAAGATCTGGACTGATTACTCACAACCAAACATTGAATGAAAGTGTGACTTCCCAACAGAATGACTTACAAAGGTTATTCTAAATTAGCACGTCCAAAACACTCCCTTATCAAGGGAAAAGAGATTTGCAAAACAGAGACCAAGGGGAAACTGTCATACAACCTTTTTTTGTCTGACTCCCATCATTAATACTGTTATGCAGACCATTTTATGGGGTTTTTTTTCTTTTTTTCTTTTTTTCTGTTTTTTTTTTACTGTAAGCTTCCTGCTAAGACTGTGGTATAAGAAGATGGCAGATGAGCTCAGAGAGTGTCTTCAAAATTCATACACTTGGTATTGTTAATGATATTCCTAAATGTTTTCAGTATTACTGATTTCATAGGTTGTATTATTATTATGGGCAAATCTTGTTTTGATTTTATCTTCTGTTGACTATCATATTCCTATTTTTAACAGCTTACGTGTCCTTACAGGGAAAAAAAGTACATGGGGTTCTGACAGATTTCTTGAGATGAATAGTTACCCTTTGCAATACATTGCTACATTTTGTGAAGAATTTAGCTCAAAGTTGATGCAATTTACTTTCTTAGACACTTTGAAAGGAACACTTCAACAATGCCATTTCATTAATAATGGGGTTATGAACAAGGAATTCATATTTAGCTTCCTTTTAAGAATGTTAATATTTGAAAGTCTTAGAATAATTTTCTTTCTAGATTGTGAGAATGTGGCCTTTAATCTATTACTATTCCCTAAAATGGTACCACTAACATGGAAAAAAAAAAATCCCAGCTGAACAAACATTAATATTTATGAGCAATCTATTGGGCAAACACTACATAAATTGGTATCACTGAATATATTTGTACCATGCAAGTGATCCAGCCTTTCTCCACCCATAGTTATCCACAGAACAGGAAAAACTTCTGAATTCACTTTTTATAGTGTCTATTCATAGTATCTGTATCTTGCTCAGTCCTAGGACAATGTAGGAGTAAGTTCCATTAATGGAAAATTTATGTGTGATTTTCTGAAGAAGCAGAGTTTGTCTGAATTTCAGAAAAAACAGTGGTTGTAGTGGAAGCAGACCCCTGCTGGAAACTTGAAAATTCTGCCATTATGCTTTTAGATAGGAACAGACAAATAAATACACTCTGCTTGTAATAATACCTTGAAAGAAAATTTCATTGATCTCTTGCTCTGACTTGGATTAATTCATGATATTGGTGGAAAGATGCCAGAGTGCTAATAATCTTATATTTTTATATACAAACTTATAGAAGAAAAATGGATGATAAAAGAGAATGCTGTTCAAAGGAACAGGCATGCTGACTTTGATCTTTGCCACAGGTGCAGATCCATTTACAACAATGGATCTTTCTGAAGAGTTTTTGTGTTATTTAAACTTCCAGCATTAAGATCTTTTTTTCAGATGAAACCATTCAGATTGGGATATTGAATCTTGATTTTACTTTAATATCTGCTTAGCAAAAACAGGATTCTCATACCATTTGGTATAGCTAGTGATCCTTTTATCCATGTCTATCTGGGTCAGGCTCAGTGATTTTAAGATATATATAGCTGACCCATAAACTGTTCATGCAAGGGTCAGTGGAGAAGCTCAAGTTCAGATAAATACACATATATAAATATACATATATATGTCAGTATACCTAGGTGTTCACATATCAGTGGATCAGAAGACAGGGATCTCAAGAAAACACTGGAAAGAAAGGGTTGAGAAAGTGCACGTGTAAACTTCCACCATCTCTCAAAGACATGCACATCTGCAGCCCTTATATCAAAGAATCTTTAGGCCTCTAAGTCTAAGAGTAAGCCTCATGTCTCAGAGACCAACAGGCTTCCTCACACAGTTGAAAACAGCATTTGGACTGCAGTCAACCTGTTTCATTAGGGACAATAAGTGAAAACCTCTAGTTTGTTGATGTGCTGTAGGGTACCTGCACGTGAAGTCCGGGAAGCTCACAGCTGTGAAGGTCCCTACCCGAATTTTTGGCATGCAACAGCACCTATTCTGCTAGGCAGCGTAACCTGGTCCATGCACCACCACTCATGTCCTTCATGTCCTCCATTCTTCATCTACAGGAATCCTTTCTACAACCTGGGGGAGTTTATTTATGAGGAGATTGAGAACTACCAGTGCAGGAGAGGAGAGAAACACTATTCCAGGAGACATTTAGACATTTACAAGGTGGCCAGTACATGGCAGTGAACATGGCTCTGTGAATGAAAGAAGGCTATTACTGCTATAAAAAAGAATTTTTTTCTTTTTTTTTTTTTTTGGAGAGGATGAAGCTTTTTCTGTGCAGTTTGCACCCTGGCTATTTATTGGGGAATTGTCCTAAGTGAATATGCAAAAGTGAAGGGAAAACCTTCAGAGCTGAAACTTTGCTCGTCTTTGTTGACATTTTCACCTCATTTGGGTCTTTTGTCTTGTGCACCTATTCATCAGTTGTGGCTCTATTAAGTGCCTGCTGTTGCAGGAATGACTTCTAGCTGCCCTACAGTCACTCAGAACCAGCCCTCTATGTTCTCTTTGTTAATTAACTGGTGAGGGGAGTTCTCCCACGTATAGAAGACTTCTGCTCTTCCTTGGTCTCCTTCAGCCTCACAGGTACTAGCAATCACAGCATGCTTATCCACAGCTTGAAAATCTTTCCCACAGGTGGGCAGTGTGGTGGGCTTAGGGGATGTTTTTCTGGTACAAATGAAATACACATACTGAAATATGTTTGCTAAAGGTGATGCAAGGGTTTGGGGGACAGGTGTTGCATGAAGTGATGTATGAAGTGCAGTGTGGTCATAGGCTGCTGTTCAGGCACTTTAAATGCCTAAATTTTGTTTTTACTAGAACAGCTTTAATGAAAACTCAAAAAAATTATTTTTAATTTAATTTTGATAGTAATTATATATTCTGTTTTTAAAATTAAAAATCATGATTTCAACCCAGTCGTTTTTGTCTATAGCCCTTGGAGAAAGAACTTTGGTTGAGTTGGTTCTCTTATGCTCTCTAGTCTTAGCTCTTTACACCTTGCATTGCAGTAAGATAGCAACTAGTTAATATACAGCAAAATATTAGACAATGCATGTGCATATCCATAAACACGGGCAGAACCACTAACAGGGAAAAAGAATAAACAGGGAAAAACAATAAATGAAGCCCAGAGCACCAAATTCTGCACTGTTACTTACACTAATTAATGTATTACCTCTGAGATAGATTAACTCTTCCATTAGATCCCTCATATACTTGGGTGTCATTGTCATCTGTGTAAAAGAGGAAGTCTGTCCTGAAAGACTGTTTCCCTGTCTAAACAAATGAGTAGAAAAGCATATCCCTATCACAGTGTTGCACATGGAATCAAACACAAGTGTGTGACTTACATTTCTTTTTACTTTGTATGTCCTTTTCTGCTTGTTTCTTCTTTCATACATTTTTTGAAGCAGAGACTCTATTTTTGCCTTTCATTTAACTCAGCTCTTAGAGGAGATTTTAGAAGTAAATGGAATTGCAGTGTATTAAAAAAAAAATTCTAGTTACAGAAAAGATAAAATGCAAGTGCTGCTTGCCAAAACTGTTGAGAAGAATTAAGTGTGCAAGTGTCTTCTTCTACTTGCATATGTATGACCACTAATATTTCTTAATATGTCAAAATCTACCCAATGATACTGGAGTGTCTACCACTGCAGAAAAGGGGGGGAGGGGGGGAGAGCCCCAAAAAACCTTTAATAACTTCTCAAATACAACACTAACAACAATAAATACAACACTTGCTCCCACTTCTCCATTAAGGCATATAATCTAGAATTTCCTGTCAAAAACAGGATAAATATCTAGTCATATATTATTGGCACCACTGTACTGATACTGCTAAAATATTTTCAATGCGCTAAATATCTTATTTAATGAATATTGAACCACATTTTAATGCTATTCTGTGGTGTCAGTCTGAATGAAATTCACAAAATCAGTGCAGTGAAATTTGGAACAGCAAGCCTCATGAAAGTACGTGTCAGTTTTAACACATCTGGGAACAGGGAATAACAGAAAGTGAATAACCAAACTACTGCATGAAGCACATCTGATTAGTGGGGATAACGTTTGGGAAACTTTGTGGAAGCACTGCATTCGGAACTTAATAATTTATGGAGACTATAGGAGCCATTGGACACAAAACTTGGATTTGATATGACAGAAGTTCTCAATCAATCAGGGCAGAGACATGGACTGATTTGTGAACGCTTTTCATTAGATACTTCAGCTCCCTGTTTTCTTTCCTGTTTTGTACCCCTGAGTCACTAAACTATGCCCTGAACTCTCTTAACAGAGAAGAGTTTGCAGATTGGCACTTCCATCGGTTTTCTGTTCGCAGAGACAGCCTCCCAGTGACACCATCAGCCAGTGGGTAAGAGATTTTGGTAGCAAGCCTGGATCTGGGTGTCTTTACTTCTAATGAGCATGACACTGTCCTCAGCAGAGTCTACTGGATTGCTGGGAGAAAATGTTGCACCATAAGAATCTGTTAGCATGGAGCATTTGCTGGCATTTTACAGCTAACAAAAGCACTAGAAACTTCTAGCAAATACGATGAGCTGTATTTTTCTTACTCAAAAGGGGAAGAGAAAGGACTGCTTGTATTTATGACTCTCTTCAGTCTCAAGCATGATACTATATAAAAGGATATCCTTATAAAGAACGATGGTGAGAGACTATATTTGTATTGTTGAAATTAGGACGAAAACTAATATATAGATCCAGAACCAATTTATTAAGTAGCACATTTTTCCCTCTCCAAAATACATAGGATACATAATTCATGGAATAGCCACTATTTTAAAAAATCCCAGGTTAGTAAACCAGTTAGTTATCAGTGGAGCATGATGAAGAAGTCAAGATGAGTAGACATCACAAGACACGATCTGGAAACTGTAGAGGATTTAGTTCTTAACTGTGTCATTAACTTTTCTCAGTCATCTTCTCTACTGACACATTTATTATAGAATCATAATCTCATAAAACAAACATTCTATGCCTCTTCCAGTTATTATAGTCTCTTAATAAGGAATTTATGCTACCTTCTACTATAAAACTGGAATAGAAAATCCTGGCTCCAAACTTTACTCAATATAATCATAATCACTTTTTGTTTATAACTTGCTGCTGTGTATTCCTGAAATACTTGGCTTTGGGTGGTGATTGCACTGCATATAATTCAAGGCCTTAAGACGACTGATGGTACTGAGTTATCCAGGAAGAAAATAGGAAGGTGTTACGTTTCTTGTCTTATACAGCACAGGCATATTTATTACATTAATTAACTTTACAGAGTTTAATAGAATTTTATTTGAGAAGTTACACTTTTTTCCACTTTCAGAGCTATAACAGTGTTTACATGTTTGCAGATTAAAAAACAAGAACAGTTCGTCTGGATTTGATTCAAGTCTTTATAATCCTGTTATAAACATTTTTCTCCCCTGCGTTCATAAAAAGCAGCATGTTGATAAACATCACTTACTTGGCACAGATCAACCATTTTCCAGGCCATATACCTGAGAAAAGTACAATCCACCAGCCAAGTGCAGCAGGTATTTTAGTTCATAAAATGGAATATGTGTCTCCAACCTCCTCTAATCAAAAGCGAACAACATCCCTTGCTATGTGCATTGGGTTCATTACCATATGGTACCTGATTGGGAAAGTGGTAAACTCATGGAAGTTCATCAGCACAGCCCTTAAATGGTAGGGGCTCTGGGTCAGCTCCATGGGTAGAAACAGGGGAGCTCTGCTCTAATACCCCCAGTCCTCCATCTACTCTACACCCTCAAACTTTGAATGCTTGTGCTGGGAACTCAGAAGACATGAAAAGAAGATCTGTAGGGTGCTGGTAGCTTTTTTTTTTTCATGGAACAAGCTGCCTAGACAAGTCTTTTCTTCCTTCTTTTGATGCTTGTTGACAAAAACTAAAAGACAAAGCAGACAGAGGTATCTCCATTTTTGGCACCCTCAGCACAAGCACAATGAAAGGATGTTTAAAAGGCATCTGACTAAGCCAGTTACTTTTAACAACAGAACTACCAGTGGACATTTCTGTGCCTGTCATGTTATCTAGGGCTTTAAACTAACTTGAAATATCAATTTCCATGTACTTAAAAGAAACTGAGAGTGTGCATCAGGCCAGCTTGAAGAAATCTTGGGGTTTTAAAATGAAAGTATATTGCAAACACTATAATCTCTCTTCTCACTTCTCCCACAAATTATTCGTGCAGATATATAAGGAATTAGATAGATACTACTTGTGTACAACATTCTGTAGGGAATGTTTGGTCCGATAGAATTTATCAGTTGAAGGCATAGTGTGTAATGTCATATTTTAGATAATATTCCATTGGCTAAAATTTCTATTGCTGAGCATTTACGTGTCTTATTGTGTCCTTCTCTGGTGTTCATTTGGAGAACCAGTGTACCAAAATTCATTGGATGTCTAGGTTTTGTGCTCAGTAGGAAGTGCTTTTTCATTCCCCGCTCTGAGCCTCCAAACTAATCTGTGAGGATGAATCACTTCTGATCTACTGTTTCTCAGATTTCTGGACAGTGTAAAATATCAGTCTCAAAGCATCTGCATCTCTAAACGCTAAATACCAAACTTTTCTTAATTAACTTCGATTACCTCACTGCTTAAATTGATACTGAAAGAGAGAATATAAAAGCTAGGGTTCATAACATAAATCAACATGCTTTCTCTACTGAGCACCTTCTGTTAAAGCTCACATTTTGTACTTTAAGACTTGAGCATTTTTAGTCTTCCTTTCAGGACAAATTTCAGGCAAACAGACAGAGTGACATTTAAACTTCTAAAATCATTAATCTACATTTTAGCCAGCTGAAGTTTCTCTTTCTTTCTCTTTTCTTTTGGTTTCAGTTCTCAAGGTCATATTCATCTGTTTCCAAAGGCTTGGCTTTTTGTGCAGCAAGTTAGATGAAGGGCTAAATGATTATTTTGTAGTAAGAAGATGAAAGTTAGATGAACCTTGACATATCACTCAGGGTATAATTCAGCAGTGAATTCATATCCTCAGGATTTATCTACTTTAGAAACTAAACAGTTAACCTAATCATCTCTTTTTATTACTAATTTAGAAAAGCTTTTTTTCCTAAGTACACTCTCACTTTTCTGAATTCATTGCATGTGACCTGCATCTTTTGTCCACTGCACCATTACCAGCAGCTAATCCCTCTTATTTATTGATAATTGGATAAAACTGAACAACATGCCAACTCCTGAAAAGTGAACGCCACTAAGGCCTCTATTCAGGTTTTCCCCTAAAACCACATTAGTTTCCAAGTTCACTTCCTTTGTAGAATATCAATGGGAAAAGAGTTTGCAATTCTCTCATAGGTTAGGAATTCAACTAATTCTAACCTGCACATTGCATAACCGTGTGAGATGTAGGAATGCGATGTACCGGGGCTCAAAAATGCACTCTTGTAAAACAGGAAAAGGAGAACTCATTTAATGTTTTGTTAACCAGTTTGGAACTTGCAATGTTTCCTTGAAAACAAATGTTCATTGTTAGAGTCAAGTTGGTCAATGGGTAAGTGGTGATTAAGCAATCAGTATTTGTAAAATGTGGCCCAGTCCTTAAAGTTTTAATCACATTTTTCATCATTATTGCTTTTGTCAAACACAACCTGCATTACTAATGCTTTGTCAAATAATCACTACAACATATTCAAGATAATGCTGAACTTCTTACCACCATGTGTCACTCGCAACCCTGTTTCTCTACAGGTTTGTATAGGTCAATTGCTCGATGCGTAGCACATGGGTACACACTGGGTAGAAGAAAACAAATAAAAAAAAAGCTTTTGGAAAAATCATAGTTATCAGTGCTTTTCAAGCCTTCTAAATAGGAGAACCCTCTCGAAAAGATTGTGATTTAGAAGCAGTAGCAACAGCAGCCATGCTGAACTTCCCCCTCCAGCAAAATTTTCTTTTATGCTGTTCTTGATTTGCCCCATTTATTTACAGCCTTTCAAATGCCCGGCAATACTGATCTAAAGCCTAAAGCTGAAGCCATAAACTTCCTCTTGCAGAAACCAGGGAAGGGAATAAAATTCCTGTGTGGCATTTGACAAGACTGTCTGTTTCTGAAGTCCCACTCTGCAGTATCCAAGCAATTTGGGAGCGGGTTATCTTTGGAGCAGGAGGTACTGCATATGGGCTTATTAGTCCTGTCTGTCAGGGCTATGCTACTTTAATGTGGCTTTATAGCTTCTGCGTCACAGGCTTGTATCCTCGGTATACAGACTTAGCAGCTTGCTCAGAGTGCACTAGAGTACGTCCAACACAGCCTTTCATTGTGAAGCATAGACATATTCCAAGAATCTTTGCCTGCCATTACAGTTTGAGAAAGGGGTATGAGTAATTTTTTCTGTAGTGAGGCTGGCTTTAGCTAGGGAATTTAGGAAGCAGCATCACACAGTGATCATTCAGAAGCAGATGAAAAGAGTCTTCTCCATCATCTTTTTTTTTTTTTTTTTTTTTTTTTTTTTTCTCTTTGTCAGCTTCCCTGGCAAGAAATCATGTCTCATTTTTAACAAATAGATTTTTTTGAAGAAAAAGTGACTGTTCACAAACATACAGTCTTGTAGGAAGGGGCAGAAAGAAACATTATTTACACATGGTGTGAAACAGAGTAATTTATGGGTTTTAATCTTGCAAATAATTTCAATCATACATTCAGAGCATATCGCCATTGTCTGTCAACTTTAATTTCAGAAATTGGAAAGTATAATAGCTTTTCTTTTCACTTACAGGGGGGATGAATGGTATTGTTAAGGTTTATTAAGGAGAAGCTGGAGTGTCTCCATAACACAGCATGCATATCTGCAAAAGCCAAGAGTGGACCCTTGCCCTCTAGCTCTGAGAGGAGAGATGTTGCCAACAAAGATAAAAAAACTCAGTAATAATCTCACAGGGCCAAAAGACATAAATATGATCAAATCCTTTAGTTATTTTATGTTGACAGGCTTACTGATACCAATATAGAGTTTCATTAATTTCCCTAGGCAAAAATAGTAATTCACATTGCACTCACTGAAGTCAATGGGAGAAAACTTTTTATCATACACATAAAGGCAAAAGTAAGCTCAAAACTATCCTCACAGTGAACTTAATAACATTCTTTTTTTTAGAGGGTCATTTTTAATGTGTTTAACTTTAAGTGTACAGAAAAATCAAAAGCTTAGAACCAAAAGCTATTGCTGGATTAAGAATACACAAGGAATAGTGATAGCACATTCCCGAGTCAAATAAAATACACGCTAATTTTCTCTAATTTAGAAATTATGACAGGAAGTTTTGTTCAAACTTTGCAGAACTTGGCCCTTACCTTGATGGAAATATGAGAATAAAGTAAGTAGTTCCTACCACAGGAAAGATTACATTAAAAGTTATTCTGAAATCTGCATGATGATCAGTAGCAATGTAATCCCACAGCCAAACAAAGAGTTAAATGTTTTGGGCCACATCTTCCTATTGCTTTAACCTCTTGAGCTGCCATTGCATCTTGTCAACAGGAAGCAAAGGAAAAACATAAGAAAGATGTCACTATGTGGCTGTGGAGAATGGCCACCACAAACTACCTCTGTTTTGGTACCTAAGAGCACTGAAAAGATTCAGTTTCTGTGAAAGGGCTAAAAGAAAGTTTAACAGTGTTAAATTCAAATTAATAATGAAAAAATTATGAGACATCATGGTCCTTTTTGTGCATATATTGCCAATCTATGTACACAGCATTAGCATGGGATGTTGTTCAAAACAGCAAAAATAAAGGAATTTTTGACAGTTACTATTGTTGTCTATAGGAAAGTACTTTCTCCAACAACTAGAAGGGAATAAGTAACCCATATTCAGTGGATAATGTCCTTACATGTACAGTATTTGCCAGGATCTTACCTTCAAGTAATAAAAATGGTTAGTGGTTTTAGAAATCTTTCTGGTGGATTTAGGATGGATTTACAGGTTTAACCACATGTGTTGTTCAACCTGTAAGGCTGGGTTAGGAGCCAGACAATCTCCAGTAGGTTTTGTTTAACAAGAATTTAAAACTTCAGTACGTTTAGTAAGACACCTCTAAGTCCAGCAGTGTGAAAATTTCCCTTGCACCTAGATAAGCTACCAGTTCTTCAGGAGAAAATGAATACTTACAACCCTTGACTGAGAATAGGAGGGACAGATCCTATCACAGGAGAAAGTAAGAGAAAAGAAGTAAGCACTAATCTAGTTGACCACTCCCTAAACAAAATACGTCTTTGCTTTTACAATAATCATAATTATACAAAGTTTCTTGCTGCAGTTTCTCACACCCATGAGAAGAAACCACTGACAAGTTTTCCTTTAAATTTCTTTCTTTTCTCAACTGTAATGTCTAGGTAATGGGAAAATGCTATAGTGCAACTGCCAAAAAATGTTTTTCATCCTGACAACGGAAAGACAAAAAAGTTCACTAGTCACATAACATCTATCAACAATTTAATCAATTCTTGACAGAGAATGAAAGTGGACTGTTTGATATTTAAAGGCATTGTATGTTCAGGGGTTATTAAATTATCCAAAGATCATTTCTAAGGAAAAAAACAGAAAATAACATACCATTTATGGAGATGGAAAGTTTCTTGTATGTAGTCCCAGATGTAACTTACCTTCAACCTTGAGTGTCTCTTATTTCCTTTCCCACTAGCCATGAAGCAAAAAAAAATGAGAAAAGAGTCCAAACTGGGGTCACTGCAGTTAACAGAGAATGAAGTAAAAAATTATTTCAAATTCAGAGTTTAAAGAGTTAAAGAAGTAATACTATTTAAACAGGGTTGCAGAACTCCTATTAAAAATGGCAGTACTATAAATGTTCTAGTATTGTCAGGAATGTTCTGTTGGATGACACTATACTGTGATTTGTACACACAGCGGACCAGAGCTGATGGGTGAATGAAATGATCCATAACCCTCACTGACACATTTAGAGCAGTTCAGCTGCACACAGAGAACAGTCCATCATTTGCACCCTTCTGTGAAAGCTGGCTTTACCAAGTGTTTCAATGAAATATGTGCAACTTCCCATTTAAATTAGTACCACATGAACCATGAAGAGCACCACAGGTATCTGTTGTAGTACCAGCCTAATGCAAAAGTGGCCTGTCTTGTAATGCTCTAACAGGAAAGACATACAACCATTCATCTGTAACATATTAAAACCAGAAGAAATAAATTACTCTATAGATGAAGAATTATTGCTTGTGGAGAGAATGTGCAAAGGTAGTTCTAAAAAGCAGCTTTTACTAAAAAATTATTGCAACAGTATTTGAATTCCTAATGCATATTAAACCTAGTTCGCATAATCATAAATCATCATTTTTAAATCAAGAAAATCTGCTTGAAACTTTTTAAAGGTTTATTTTACTAGTTCAGAACTATTTCAGCATTGCCACTGAGGGAAGCACAGTAGGAGTGACTATAAGGGTGAAATATAAAACTTAACTATTTGCCAAGAAAAATCTCTTTAGTCCTGAGTTTTTCAAATTTACTAGTAGAAGCTGCATAAGTGAATAAAAATGTCTCGTGAACATACAGGTGACTAAAAAGAATTGAATTCCTATGGGTGGATTTGCCCTCTTGTGCAATAGCTTTTCTTAGATTGTTTCATGTAGTCAAGCCAGTTAGGCAGAAGACTTAGAAAAAGGAATGAATTTACCCAAATGCAACAAAGTGTTTATATTAAATTAATTTTAATGGGAAAATTAATCTCCAAAAGCTCATTCTAAGCAATGTTCCTAATGCTTGATAAATCCTGAGATGAACACAAACTAGTATTCAGGATGGTGAATAGAATACTTGGTACATTCAGGGTAGTGTGTAGGAGCTGATGCACACTCAACTTTTGCTCTTGGATTAGGAAACAGTACCAGTATCAATAAAGAAGTAGTCCTACACCTGCCCACAAGTCTAGAGATATGTTACTCACTGATAGTTTCAAATATAAAAACAAGGCAAAATGGGGTTAGTGTCTTCTAGTCCAAATTGTCAAAAATGTGGCTTGAATATCAACTATGGGATGCTAAACAGCCTCTGGGAAATCAGTGCTGCTCCAGCTGCATCTGGTTCAAAAAGTTCTGTCATTTCTGAAAATGAGACCTTTGTCTTCATTTCTAGCAGTACCTAGAAAGCTGGCATCAGGTCCAGCCTTTCAAAAAAACAGGTATCTTGCACTGGTATTTGCCCTATATACAATAGCAATGTACTTTACATGAATGAATATTCTTATATTCAAATATTCTTACTGTGACTTTAAAAACTGTGTAGATACTCTATTTTACTCTGTTGGTATAAATTTCAAACAGAGAAAATGCTGCAGCAGGATACTTGATCGGAAACACACTTTGCAAAGCCAAAACCGATGGACTAATTGCTTCTCACTTGCAATTGTCCGTAATTGAAAAATGCAACTCAGTCCTTTGACTTCAGGTACCAGAAGAAGACAAAGGAGCAGATAGCTGCACACCAGTTTAGGGAATGAATAGGTGACTTAAGGGGATGCAAGGAGTAAAGGCATAGGAGGGTAAAAAGAAACAAATCAGTCCTACATAAAAAGTAGAGTGCTCATGCTAAGCAATATGCAAGTTCTATGCCTACTTAGTGATTTTTTTTTCCCCCCATGAGTGTCAGGCTTTTCCAGTGAAACTCAGATGATAACAGAAGTAAGAATGTCTCCTACAATTTTTCTTAAGCTGTGTTGACTGCCCTTTTGCTCATGGCTCTGTGGTCTCTCAGATGCAAATGTAAAATGAAATAAAAAGCAGTTTTATAAAACTGCCACTTTTCGACTGTGTGCAGTCAATTAAATAGAATACTATCCTAAGATATTCAAACAGCAGAAGTCTGGAACTGCTGCAATTTCGTGAATGATATCTAAATAATCTTAGTGATTGAGAGTCATTTATATCATTAATCTTACTCTAGCAGATACAAAATACAACCCCACATCTCATGAAATGTCTACAGTATTTCTCTTTGCTTAACATAACAGAGTTTCAAATGTTAACGTGTTTACAATAGTTGTTTTTAACTTCAATTCTTGTTTTATTACTCTGTGAGCTCATATCTGTATTTGATCTAAATGCTCTAAATTATTGTGGTGGTGGGTTGACCTAGACAGTAGGTAAGCCCCTAACCAGTTGCTCTCTCACTTTCCCTCAGGAGGATGGGGGAGGGAATTGGAAGGCAAAACCAAGAAAAGCCTGTGGGTTGAGATAAAGACAGCTTAATTAATGAAATTAAAACACTGAAGTGATTTCACCATTGTGTTATCACAAAAAAAACCCCAAAAACCAATAAAATGCACAATCGAATAAACAAACAAAAACCAAACCAAGACACAGGTTACTGTGATGAAAAAAATTCTATCCCAGCCAGACTCACTACAATTATTTTTGTTACAAGCTTTATTTAAGAATGTCCCAGACAAGATTCCCTTTACATTGACTGGAAGTTTTCACATCAGTATTTCAGCTAAAGAAATACAATTTATGTTGCTTTCTATATTTCTTTTTCTTTGTGGTTAGGACAATAATAATGAGTGCTAAAAGATATAACAGTTTTATCACTAAAATTTGCCATTACTATCACCACAGAATCAAAAAAAAGGTTGAGTTTGGAAGGTATCACTGGAGATCTCTGCCCAAGCCACAGCAAGTTGCTTAGGGCGATGCTCTATTCAGTTTAGAATATCTCTGAGGATGAAGATTACGGGTTTGCTGAGGAATCTCTTCTGGTCTTTAACCATCCTCATAGTAAAAAGAAACCCTTTTCCTTTTGTTTAGGTGGAATTTCCTGAATTTCAGTTTGCACTCATCACCCTTGTCCTGTTACTGAGCACCACTGAGAAGATCCTGGCTCCATTGTTTTTACTCCTTCATCAGGTATGTATATATATGGGTAAGATTCCTCTAACCCATCTCTTCTCCAGGCTGAACAGTCCCATCTCTCAGGGGGAGTTTCTCCAGTCCCTTAATTCTCTTCATAGCACTTTGCTGGATAGGTGTGTCCATATTTCTCTGGTAGTGCGAAGTCCAGACCTTGACCTAGCCCTCCAGATGTGTCTCACCAGGGCTGAGAAGAGACAAAGGATCTCTTCCTTCAGCCTTTTCCAGCCCAGGAAACAAAGGACCTTCTTTGCCAGAGGGGCACACTGCTGGGTTTCTTTATTTGAAGAGCTACTTTCCAGACAGTCAGCCTGAAGCATGTACTGATGCCTGGGCTCATTCCTCCCCAGGAGCAAGACTGGTCATTTTCCCTTGAATTTCAGGAGGTTCCTGTTAGCCCATTTCTCCAGCAATCTGAGGTGCCTCTGAATGGCACCTCTGTATGAAGCACTTCTCCCAGACTTGTATCATCAGCAAATTTGCTAAGGGTGCATTCTGGCCCATCACCCTGGTATTAATTAAGATGTTAGACAGCATTGGCCCCAAGGGGTTCATATACTTGGCTCAGCCACTCTTCTGCCTGGATCAAATGGTCACCCCATTTGGTGGTCACCCCAATGGTCAGTTGGTGTCAGATGGTTCAAAAGAATACATGGATACGCACACTCCAATCTCACAGGTAGAAAATAGGAAATTATTTGCTCCACATAAAAGTATTTGAGTACTTGGTAACAGGCAGATATTGGCCGAAACCTTAAAGCATGACTCTCAATGCAATTTATTTTTTATTAAGCTACTAGAATCAAACCTTCATGCTATTCCTATAAGTACATACTTTATCAGTATATCAGTAATGCCTAATCACAAATTGCATAAAGGTGCACACACAAGTAATTCTAAATAAGTATGGGAGGTTTTGCCTTAAGAATGGGGGTCTTTTGTGTTTGTGGGGGTTTTTTTATTTATTTTATTTTAATTTTATTTTTCTCTATAATTATTACAGCTCTATGTAATCAGGCTAAGACAATTAGATGCATGCTCTCTCCAAATTACTTAGGACTGGACTGCATTGACACCTTCATCTCTAACCTTTGGCATGGCATGGGCAATATCACTACTCTCTTTTGGGATTGGAGTGATGGTCCTGTCAGCACCTGTCATAACCTCCTCACTCCATTGTGCATCACCAAGGAAATGAAAAAGTCTGAAGTATGAGGTAAGCAAAGGGAAAAGAAAAAGAGAGAATTTCCTTCCCTTGTTTTGAAGGATGTTTCCAGATTATATAACTCTAGAGTTCACTGTTTGTATTTTAAACAGAGAATGTGACAATCAGTCTGAATTGCGGACAGTTTGGGTCAAACTCTAACCTATGGAAAAGTCTCTTTAAAGTAATAGAACCTCAAAGAATATTGAACTGTTACACTGAAGACTAAATTAATATATTCTTTTCAAAACTAAATTAATATGTTCCTTGACATATGCTAACTGTGCATTGTGGAAATAGAATAATGTATCCCTAAAAATTGCAATATATATTCAAACAAACTGAAATATATTTGGGACCTTTTTTTTCAAACTGTCTGTTGAATTTTCAACTGTATATCACATAGAAATAAAGAGGAATTATTGATACACATTTCTAATTGTATTGAGAATTCTCACTGTTTAATGTATTCTCACAATTTCTTTCTTCTGCACACAATTTTTTTGACTTTCTATGTTTCCTATACTGTTAAAACTACTCACTACTTTAGCAGCGATTTGCCACAAGAGATGTGTGCCCATTTGTAGTCCAGTAAACAAATTAATAGGCTGCTCTTTTACGAGTTGCTTGGATCACTTCAAAAATCACAATCAAAAGCCAATCAGGAATTGTTTTTCATTCTTATTAACTTGCAAGCTATTTTGGGCTACACTGCTGAATATTCATTGGTTTGGAGTTATGTCCATCTCATTACTTTTAAAAAGGGTCCTAAAAGAACTCTCACTGGTAACATTGTTAGAAGACATTACATATTTTTCACTTGGCCAGATCAGAGCACATTTTTATATCAATGAAGTCTGTTCAAAAGGCAAAATGCCATAATGATAATTCACTGCAAACAAAATAAACAAGATGTAAGATTGGAGATCAAATATTGGCAGCTAAGTGGCAAGTTTGCAAAGGATGAGTGAGCTTTCCCTGGGCTCTTCTTTTCTTCAGCATGCCAAAACAAACAGAAAAATACACACAAAGTACATTCAAGAGGCCCTGGTTTTTAGGGGGTTTTTTTTTGTTTTTTTTTCTTTTTTATTAAGTGTTTTAAAACACATGTGAGATTAGTGAGTCAAACATTGTGGCTGTATATATAAAAGTAAAATATGAGTGGACGTGTTACTAGACAATTGGCGTTAAATTAGAAATAGATAGTTTGTCTGTGGTTCGAGCAGTAAATAATACTGTTTCCCTGAACGAGGGAAAATCCCTGACTTTCCAGAACTTGTTTAATGTGCGCTCTCCTGTTGTATTCAAAAAGAGTTTTTCTAAACAGAAATATTCAGTGGAATAAAACAGGCACTTGGAAGCATAATTATTGTCATCTTAGAATTATTAGGAAAAGTAAATCCTTGAATATCTCTCTAGAAACCCCTGTCTTCCTACACTGACTATAGAGGGAGGCAAACTGGATCTATACTGCAAACAATTAATGTGGAGCAAATGAATCACAGCTATGGCAATTAGTGTGGGAAGAATATAAAAACCAGAAAACTAGCAAGAAAGGAAAAGGGACACGTAAGAATCACAGTATTTAGGTTTATGATAAATGAGAAAAATAGAACTAAAAGATTATTTGCCAGGGTGGAAAAGGTTATGTAAAAAAATATCTGGACAAAAATTATAGACAGCCCAGGTGAAATTCAGAGTGTAGCAGTGATTGTGTGTCCCAGAAATTTTTGGCATCCACTGTAGTCAGTGGAGAGCTGGTCAATACAGATGGAAGGACCAGAAGAGCTCTTCTTGCCTCATACTAGATACCTAATTTCATGCAGTTGAAGCACTTTATAACTCCAATGCTCAAGTCAAACAGGTACCAATATGAGTACTATTTGCAATGTTCTTGCATATCATTCCTGGCATAGAATCATAGAATTGTTAAGGTTGGAAAAGATCTTTGAGTTCTACAATTAACCCAAAACTGCCAAGTCCAACATGTCCCCAAGTGCCACATTCACAAGTCTTTTAAACACCTTTAGGGATGGTGACCCAACCACTTCCCTGGGCAGCCTGTTCCAGTGTTTGACAGCCCTTTCTGTGAAGAAATTCCTTCTAATGTTCAACCTGAACCTCCCCTGGTGCACCTCGAGGCCATGCCTTCTTGTCCTGTTGCTAGTTGCCTTGGAGGAGAGGCCTACCCACGCCTGGCTACCATCTCCTTTCAGGCAATTGTAGAGTGATACAGTCTCCCCTGAGCCTCCTTTTCTCAAGGCCAAACAATTCCAGCTTCCCCAGTTGCTCCTCATAAGACTTGTGCNCCACATTCACAAGTCTTTTAAACACCTTTAGGGATGGTGACCCAACCACTTCCCTGGGCAGCCTGTTCCAGTGTTTGACAGCCCTTTCTGTGAAGAAATTCCTTCTAATGTTCAACCTGAACCTCCCCTGGTGCACCTCGAGGCCATGCCTTCTTGTCCTGTTGCTAGTTGCCTTGGAGGAGAGGCCTACCCACGCCTGGCTACCATCTCCTTTCAGGCAATTGTAGAGTGATACAGTCTCCCCTGAGCCTCCTTTTCTCAAGGCCAAACAATTCCAGCTTCCCCAGTTGCTCCTCATAAGACTTGTGCTACAGACCCTTTACCAGCTCCACTGCCCTTTTTCGGACTTGCTTCAGCACCTCAGGGTCTTTCATGTAGTGAGGGACCCAGAACCGAGCAGCAAAAGTGCATCAGTTTTCATATCACTGTATTATATACCTAGGTCATGAATCATATCTACCATGTAAAGACCTTGGTTACCATAGGGTACTTAAATGGCTTTGGAAATATATGCAGGATCAATTGAGATCCAGCTTTCCAGGAACTAAACCAGGAAAACAGACTATGCATAGACATCTGCATTTAGATATTTAACTCTTTTCTTAAGTCACAGAATCCCATGAACTGAAAAAGGTTAAGGAGTTGTAGGATTGAAAACAGTATGTCAGAAAGGACACTGGAATTACTGAGAAACTTGTATTAACGTAAAAACAAGCTCAGGCACTGAAGAAATATGACAGTAAAAGATGTGACTAAATGTCTTAAGAAAAAAACTCATTATTTTCACACAGTAGATATTAGTTGCATGTTTAGGTATAAAACACATACATATTTGTAACTTTTAGGCACTTACATGTGCAAGGAAGATTTCAAGTTGTATGGCATTATCAAATGACAAGCTAGAACTTCAGTGGCAGAATCCATTAACTGAAGAATAGAACACCTTGACTAATCATATATGAAAGTGCTTTGTAGCAACTTAAATAGTAACATCAGTATCAAGCAAAAATAGAAGCACTGTTATTTATCTTGTTATTTTGTTCCATTTAAATTATACTCTTCCACAGCTTCATATATTTAAGATCATCATGTTTACAACATACTGCATTAAGAAGACCATCAAGAAAGCTAGATGTTTCAGCAGATGTGACTGACAGTCTGGAATGAGGGACTAAAAGAATCAGATTTTTCTGATAAAATGATCATTGGAATGAATGTTAAGGATATTGACAAGTGAGGCTCTAGGTATAAAGGTTAATAGTCTTCTTTGATGAATGGATTTTACTTGGCGTTATGTCTGGAAATAGGACACTGCTCCATTTAATACCCTTTTCACATCAGAAATATTTTCTTTGCAACCATAACAGATAGAAAAAATTCTACTAAATAAAGCAGCAATTTCTAAAAGACAGCTCTGCACAAAGTGTAGATTGGTGACCTGTCAAAATGCTGAGAAACTGGCTTGCAATTACTGTCCTTTCATATACGTGTGCATTAATTTTGTCAGCACTTTGGTAACACCTTTGAAAAAAACATATGTGTCTATATTTTTTCTAACTCAAGTTACATATATCTAATAGCCAACAGAAGAAATTGTATGAAAATGTTGAATTATTGGTAACAGTATCTAAGACCTTGCACTCCTTTAGTCTTTTCTATTTCTTTCCATTTGAAAATGTTTGCAGTATCATTTCAAGAGCAGTATTTACATATCAGTATATATAACCTCTTTCTGAAGACTACAGGAATGGTTTTAATTTTAATTTTATTGTTCCATTGGGTTTTTCATTTTCCTTTCCCCCCCCCCGTGATTTAATATGTTTACTTATTTTTATTTCTAATATAACATTAGTTGGAATAGATCCGTTATTTATGAGACATAGGTATATCACGATAGTTTGACTCACATTGTAGAAAAACATTATCACATGCTTAACTCTAATTCAAGGAAAAAACTATTAAACACAGACATAAACATGAAATTTTCATATAAGCAAAATAACAGGAATGACTGCTGAGCTGCCTAAGACAATAACAGTTTTAACACGCTTACATCTGTATGGTTCCACGGGTTAGGTTAACCTATATCTGATATATTGCTGTAGAATAAAAGAAAAAGAGAAAACAAAGGAAAATTGCAGGATTTAGTGAAACACAAAAGAATTGAGGACTGTATATACTTACCTTAAAAATACATATAATCAACAATCTTCTGCTATATATGAGTTCAATGCCCTGTACTGTGATGCTGACTGCTCTAAGCAGTCTTGCACATGAATTTATGATAGTACAGGAGGCTTTAAAATATAATTTAACTTTCTGTATGTCCTCATTATGCAGTTTATTATCTAATGTTTGTGGGTTTTTTAAGAATTATTTATTTTCAGCTAAGGAGAAGGCTTTTAATAGAGTTAAACTGTACAACTGATGCTTCTAAGAAATTTGGATTCTGTCCTGCTTTTTTAGGAAGACTGGGGCATCAGATTTTCTGTAGAAAACTCCTATATAATCATATTTCCTATAAGAAATTGCCATCAATGCTGCTGTGTAACTTACAAAAGCCACATACCAACAGAGGCAGGAGAAAGGATGACTCCTTTCTTTACTGAAACTTGCAAAATATGTAAATATCTAGGACAGTTTCAGAGGCCAGCATTTGGTCTCTTTGTACAATTTGAGATGTTTAAGGGTCAGAAAAATTCTTCACTAAGTTGTCCAATATGTTTAGAGAAATGCTAATAAGAGTAGTTTCTGTAGATCACTGTGTGTTATGGCTAGAGGTAAAGCTGTTCTCAGACATGTTCACTGCACATTTACTAGAACTGAAAGTGTCTTGTTTTATGCATTTCTGAGATGCCTTTAACTGCTTTGAAGAACAAATCACCTACCTCTGGGTTTAAGTTCATTTTCTGAATGGACCTTAAATCTGAATTTTTTATTCTGTTAACAGTGACATCCTTGTGATTTTAATTGGTCTTTCCATTTTCTTAATCTGCTTATAATAAAAACTAACTAACATGAAATAATGAAAATATAAAATATGTATATAAAATTACATGGTAACAATTTAATCCCAGGACTGTGAAATAGTCTACAGTAATAAATCTATTTCAGATTTGCTAGGATTCACAAAAGTAAAAATGTATTCATTAGTAGACAGAAAGATTCTTATTTATTATAAATTTAAAATGTTTTTCTTATGTAAATCTTATGTAAATATTCATCCTCTTTCAAAATATTAACTGAAGAAATACAACTCATAGATTTTTGAAAGTTTAATAAATATAAAAAACCAGATCAAACCATTATGTCTTCTTCAAAGCCATCTCTAATTCAATAATGAAAGTAACATTATAGCAATATTCATTAAACACTTACAGGTTATTGACCTCCATAGTTGAACAGAACAGAGGCAGTCAGCCTTAAAGGACAAATATATCTTAATTTTTGTCATGGGTGGATTAATGGCTTGCCTTTATTGATAACATTTTCTATTCAGCTGTACGGAGGACTTACAAAATGAAGCACAACAAAAGGATTAGAAAACAAAGAAATAATATGCCTAGCTGGACACACCATTTAGTCAATTTTTGATTGCTCTATTATCAAGTACAAGGAATCCTTTTTAGAATATTTGCACAATGATATTTCAGACTCAAAGTAAAATATAGTTTAGAGATGATGTGAAAACCCGTTATGATGCTTTTCCATAAAAATGACTAAACTGGCAGCATGGATTAAATACTAGAGCATTTTGGAAGATGACACTCTAGCAAGATTTTGCATTTACATGAACTGGATAGTGTTAGAAATTTGTTTGCATTTGGGGATTTTCTACTAAAAGGGAATAGTAAACAAACATGTTACCATTGAGATTACATGGTGTGCCAGCATACATTATTTGTAGTTTGAAGATGCATCCTATAGAATCCTCACTTTTCTGAGGCAAGGTTCTGGAAAATTAAGGTAGACCAAGATTAATTATATTTAGTACTACATTATTTCCTGCAGTCACTTATTAATTTTTAAAAGTTATCTGTTGCAATTAGTTATATCCAAAGCTGTAAGCCTGTAGGAATTTTTTGGATGAGCATATTGCTTATTTTTTTAAAAAAAATACACACTTTAAGAAAAGTTTTCACATCTAATTGCTTCTCATTCAGAGTTGGTTACTCAATAATGAAGGTGATGTCTTCACAGCTTCACCCTTTTTGTATCACTTCCATATCAGAAAGAATCTTTTTTCAACATTTTTTATTGTTTACTGAATTACAGACCTCAGAGAGCTTCAGAATTCTGTTTCTTTTATAATCATGAGGAGAAAGACAAATAGCACATAGAAAGCTACAATTTTAGTACATAGATATTATGCTGGTGAATGATATATCACATAAGCATCCAGTGTTTGCTTCACTTTACATCAGTGAATGTATTTACCAGGGAATTTGATGATTCAAAAAACAGAAAATCCTGTCATACATACATTTGCTAAAGAGATGGAGGGAATTGTGTTATGGCAGCATCTTTTTGATCTGATTCTTCCTTAAAATCATAGTGAAATGTTTTGACATAACTATTTGATGTTGAAAAGCAAGGAAGAGATGAACAACAAATTTAAACTGAAGTATCCTTGATTTGGGCTCAAAAGTCACATTCTTAAATTTATCTTAACAAGATTTCTTAGGTACTGCAAGCTTATATTTTAAAATAGCTTGAAATGTGTAGAAATTATTTTGATTCTTATGTACAATATAGTATGAAGTCATTCTTCCATCCAGAAAACATAGTGTTTACTACCAATGACAGATAAGATAAAGCTAAATCATTCTGAAGTTCTTGGGATAAATCAAGTCTATTAGTACTTCACACATTGATGTTTCAAAAAAAACTTAAGTGTTTAGATTATCTTTTCACTCCACTCACTGTCACTTGCAGTTAATAGAGCTGTTTTATTTCAGTATAAATGCACATTAAAAAGTATTTTGAATTGTCCTATTGTAAGTAGTGTAGGTCATGAGGGAACAGTCTCAGAATTATTTTGTCTTTGCCAGCTTCTCAGTAGCAGCTCACTTGATAATTAGTCCCATAGAACTCAGTGAGGCAGTGGCAGGGCCAAACTCAACCCAAATGGCAGATAACAATGTTAACAGCATGTTAAATTTAACACAGATTATGCATGATCACCCGTTGCAGGAATGTAAAGATGCCCATCTTTTCGTTTGTTTGATTGCTTTGTGAAAAAGCAACTAAATACTCTTTCCATTCTGAACAGGCAAACTATGACCTCTAAGAAGTTGCACTCGTAAGAAGAAATTCTTCCCAACTGTTTACCAGAGCTGTGTTAGCTGGTATAGTCATAATCAATAGGTATTGAAATTAACACTTTAAAATGTTCTTGCAAGACGGTTCTGAAACAGAGGGCATGTAAATCCAG